>QEOT01004564.1:94432-112493 GCA_003123785.1 Pterocarya stenoptera
CTTGTTGAAACTCTGTGGCATATTTTCATGTGTCAAATTTTTTTTAATTTGCATCACACGTGCATCATTTTCACATGTGTACTCATTCTCATTCATAGTCATCTTCGTGAATTCACCAAACTCACCATAATCATTTTTGCTGAAGCATTCACAGAACTCCTAATGCACTCATCCAAACTTTGTGGTAAGATGGTGGTTTGACACATGTAACTAGAGAACTCTTTTATTTAAGTATTCATGTGAGTTTTGAAGAGGATATAGAGCCTACAAATGCTGTAAGTTGTGATAAGCGTTCATTTATCTATTGAATTGGACACTTCTTTTGATAATATCATTACATGGTTTGTGGTAAGATGGTGGATATACTTGGGATATGATGAAGGTTAACTTAGGATCAACGTTTGAGCCTTTCAAGCTAACCCTTTCCATCAGAGACCCTTAGTAGCCAACTTTGAGCCAATAAACACATGTAGCTTTTTCTTTTCATATACCCACATCATCCATACCTCTCCACATTGGAATATAACCTATACACTGATTTTCCCTATCCTTATTCCTTCCAAGTGTGTACTAGATGTGGAATTTGTTTTTCTTCTCAATAAAAAGAGAAAGAGAGAGAGGGGAAGAACATGAGTTACAACGTGTTCAAGTGAGTGAGTTTCAAAGGTAAAAATTCAAAGGTTGGGTAAAAATAGCAAAATTCCAGGGTGACATACATAATTGTTCACCAAGTAAAAAAAAAAAAAACAAGAGAAAAAAAGAAAAGAAAAAGAAAAAGAGGCATTATTCAATGATTTGAAAAGTTTGAGAGTACATCAAGTGAGAAATGTGGTTTATTGAGAGGTTTAATAAGATTCCCTTTGTATGTACTTGGAAGTTTTTGAATCATTTTCATCATTTTCTTTCATATAGCCCCGAACCCAAGCCATGTTACAACCTTTTGTGTTGACCGTTCTGATCCTAAGTAAGGTTTTTCTAAGATTGGTGGAAGTCTTATTTATTAGTGTTCCTATCATAAGATCAATGTTTGCTTGTTGCTTGTACATAATTGCCTAATTTCCCGTGAGAGTGTGTGTACACCCATTGTCAACTCCATAGAGAGAATCCTCACACGAAACACTTTTATACCCGTGAGTTATGGAGTTGAACCTTTCGCTTGAGTTGTTCTTAATGTTGCATGTGTCAAGACTTCTGGTTAGATGGATATAGTTTGGAACACATACACACTCTGTGGATTGCTATAGGTGGATTGCTTATGATAGGGTTATTGAATTCCTAAGATTGCTTTGATATGTGAATCTGGAAAGTGTGACTTGGTGGCCTTTGTGTGTGATTTTATTTGGTCTATCTCGTCGTTTTGGCATGAAAATTGCTAGGGACTAGCAATGAGTAAGTTGGGGGGTGTGATGAGTGTACGAAAGTACACTCTAAATATCCTATTATTGAACTATAATGCTAAAATGTGAATAGAAATTATAGGAACTAATGTGTATTATTGAATTGAGTTTCTATTTATTTTGAGATACTCCTAAGCAGATTTTTATGTTTAATTTCAGGGACTATAAAAGAGTAAGTCAAAAAGATCCAGTCAAATCCAAAGGACTTTCAAATAGGCAAGAGTTGGAACAACCTAAGAACTTTCAATAAGTGTAGGACTCTTCAAATAAGGATAATGATGGGATTTAAGAGTAATTTGGATTAAGAGAAATAGTCAGAGTCCAACATGCTCTAGGAGACTGTCTGGATATATTTTAGTATTTCAACCATAGCTTTCTCCTCACATATCGGATTGATTCGATTCTAGATGCGTTGGAAAGCTAACTTAGAGGGCTACTACTTTGTCTCTAATACAAATTTTCAAATTCGAATTCCTGAAGTGCGTACGTGGCTGCCAAGATAAGTCTCAAGATTTAGGCGATTTTTCTATGCGAGAATCATGAAGATGTTAGGGTTTCTTTTCTACCCTATATAAGGATATCATTAGGAGACTGAAAGGAGGAGAAGAAGAGAGCAATTTAATTCTCATGTCTACCGTTTGCTTTACCTTTCTTTTGAGATTTTTGTTGTCCATTATATTTATAGGTAACTAAATTCTCAAATAGGGTTAGAGATGAACTTGCACATTTGATGGTATTTGTAATTTATTTTTAACTTATGTATTTGATTTTCAATTACTAAAACTCTTTTGTTTTATCATTCTCAATTCATCGTTGATGTTCTCTTCTCCGAATAATCATAGAATTTATTCTGTTTATGGATTCAACTTTTTCTATTGAATGGATTAGTTCTTTGATTATGTTTGGATCAATTATTTATCTATATTAATTTAATTCTTTGCTGCAATATCGCTTTTTGAGTATATTGTCGTCGTTGGATTTTCTCAATAGTGATAATAATTTACGTATTTAAAAGTGGTGAATGATTCTTCATAGGGTTACATTTGGTTTAATCTTGGTTTATAAATCTATATCTTCCGATTGGAAATTTTGGGAATTGAGTTTCCAATTGAGTTATCCAATGAATCAAGAATAATTAAAATACCGGATTTGTGCAAGGGATTCCTAACGCTCTACTATTTGTCAAATTTAAGTACTTTTTTCGTTAATCACTTTGCTTCACTTTAATTTACATTTAAAATTAATCTTTGCTTTCTATTGATCATTTAATATTTTTTCTTAGTTTCTTAGTTTCTTCTACTATTTTTTAATTTGTCTCTCTGTAGAATCGACACCCCAAAGCTGTGCTACAAATGTGTGACCAGAAGGGAAAAATGGGGACTTGATTTTAAAGATTTGCATGTATTCAACTTGGCTTTGTTAGCCAAGCAAGGATGGAGGATTATGCAAGAAACATGTTCTTTGCTTCATAAAGTGTTCAAGGCAAAATATTTTCCTAATGAAGTCTTTTTGAAAACTGGTATAGGTAAAAGACCATCTTTTGCCTAGCGAGGTATTTGGGAGTCTAAGAAACTGTTGAGTCAGGGTTGTGCATGAAGGATAGGGGATGGTAAAGCTACTAAGCTATGGGAGGACCCTTGGATCCCAAGTCACCAATCATTGATGTAGGAAAACACTTTTATTATTGATGAGTTTAGAGAAGCCCCTGTGGAAAGCTTAATAGATCCTGTTACCAGATGTTGGCAAGTGGAATAGCTTAGAGCTCTCTTCAATCCAAGTCTGGTTGCTAATATTTTGAAAGTAATGATCGATCCTGCTTAGCAATCTGATAAGATGATTTGGTCCTAAGAAAGGAGTGAAAGTTTAGTGTAAAAAGCTACAACAAGTTTTTCAAGGAGAAGCTAAAGGGTGGTACAGAGGAATGCTTAACAATAGTTACTTTGGAAGGTATTGTGGAAAATGAAAGTTCCTAATAAAATAAAGATTTTTGTGTGGAGGGCCTGCAAAGAGGGACTACCATCACAATAGAATATGCTCAAAAGGCATGTTAAAATTGAGGGGTCATGTTGTTTTTGCAAGCAAGGGCTTGAAGACACAGCACATGCATTGTTTTACTGTCAATCCCTACACTCTAGCTGGTTTCCATACGTTCATTTGATGAAAAATCGAGACAAGAATATGTCTGTAATGCAGGCAGCATTGCAGGTTTTAGAGAATGGCCAGGCAGGGGAGCTCTTTCCATGATTTTCTCTTGCATGGGGCTTTTGGTGGAGAAGGTACCAAACGATTCATGAGTAGAAAAGTATAGCAGTGCAACAGGTTATTGATTATGGTCTTTTTGTTCAAAGGTCACTCATAGATCTGAAGCAATTGCCTAAGACTATGGTTTGAGCTTACTATGAATGGAAGCCTCCACCTAGTGATTGGTTGAAATTGAACATAGATGGAGCTACTTTTGGTGAGATCAATAGAGCAGGGGTGGGGTTGGTGCTTAAAGATGAGAAGGGTGATGTTATGTTGGTAGCAAGCAAGATAGAGTATGAAGTAAAAGATGCTAAAGCTATTGAATTATTAGCAATCCTACGAGCCTTACAATTGTGTGCTAACATGGGAATCCAAAGAATGTTGATTGAGTCAGATTGCTTGATGGATGTACAAGTGCTTAATAATGAACTTGAAACTATTGCTTTGTTAGACCCTTTATTGCATGAAATCATAAGCTTCAAGGCTTATATGCAAAGTGCAGAAAACAACATGAGTATAAAGAAGGCAACCAGGTTGCTCACAAACTTGCCCAGTTTGCTTAGAATGTTGAGGATATTTCAATGTGGTGGGATGGTTTTCCAGACTTTATTTCTCAATGGTTTGACAAATGTCTGTAAAATTTCTTTTATCAATGAAATTTTCTATCCCTATCAACAAAAAAAAAAAAAAACATTATGTCTGGGACTTTTATGGAGGCATGAATGAAACTTATAAAGTTTTGGGAGAGTGTTGTGTTGTGTTGGAGCATTGATGGTATTGATAGACTTTGTATATGGATGGTGTGGTGTTGGATTTTATGAATCAAGGGAAGCCATGGTTTGAACTTGGGGGCCTATGTAATTATGGTAGTTTAGTAGATGTTGACTTAAGTGTGTGAGACTCTACAGTATGGACATATTTATGAATTTAGCTCCAAGTGACTGTGCTTTGTTGTGGTGTAATGATTTAAGAGACACATGGGCTGATTGGTTTATGAGATTAAATGGTATTACATTTGAATGCTTGGGTAGAGAACGATATGTAATTATGTACTTGGTTTGGATTAGGATCTAGAAATATGTATGTAATGTCAAGAGCCTTGTGGAGTTGGGTTAAGAATTTGTGAAGGCTGATTGGACGGATTTAAGTATATTAAGTGTGCTATGTATGAAAAGGGTGATGACGGGAAGGATTTCTATTAGGCTCAAGTGTTAAATAAATAGGGTATACGTGCTGTGTGTTTATTGATTTGTGGGTGGCAAGTTTATGAGAAAATGATAGAATTAGTTTCTGTTCTAAGCATGTAGCGTGTTAATATTGATGGTTACGCAAGTAGTACGTGGGGATAATGTTGTTGAAAGCTTATATTTAGCAAGAAAATACTGGAGTACATAAAATCGGATGTAGTTAAGGTTAGTTTTCAAATAATAAAAGGCTAGAGGATCATTAAGCGAAAAGTATTTGAGCTAAACTCTAATTATAACTTACGAATACTATCGGTGTAAAAAAAAAAATCAAAAAATCGGTTGAACCAGACCGACCTGGTTCGGTCCAGTTTGTAAGCGGTACTGGTTCTTAAGAATCAAAACCGGTCCTAAATCAATGCATTACCAGCTTTTATATTTTGAAAACCGGTTTAAACCGAACCAGACCGATATATATTTATAATTTTTTTATATAAAATTATATATATTATATGCTAAATTACAAATTAATATAATATGAAGTTCTAATCTTATTATTCAACTCTGTTATTCTTATAACATAAAATTAATCTTTAACATAAACATTAATATTAAGTTATTAATATAAATTGACTTTGATATATATATATATATAATGTATTTACACTATAATATAAATAGATTAATAATTTAGTATATGTAAACATCATATTATTACTAAAATAGATAATTCGTAAAATTGAAAAAAGGGACCAAAATTGGAAATACTGGAAGTTTCAATTTCTGTAGTGAATTGGTCCGGTATCGGTTCTTAAATTTTCAAAACCAGTGTATAACGGTTCGATTCTAAAAAATGTACAAAACTGAACTCGTTACACCCCTAACGGATACGGATATACATGAATGTGGAATGCACACCAACAACAGTTGGTAAGTCAGCTTTTAACTTGCTATCGATATTTTTATGTTTGTGTGGTGGTAAGAACTATATATTCATGTTTATTATGCTTGTTATAATTGTTTAGAATATACCATGCCATGTCACTTATTATTGTAAATGATTTACCTATCACATGCCAAGAATGCCATGTTGTCTATTATATGTTTATTTGTTGCATGCCATGAATGCCATGTCATATGCATTGAGTGTGTTATGAAATATTTCTAAGTCATGCATGAATTTTTTTATTTTATCATGACCCCAAATGTTAGGATGGGGGATTATTCTAGTGGAACTCTTTTATCCCTTGGATTGGCGAAGTACAATCAACAGGTTTTGAATAAGACCTAAGTAACTGGTTTCTGGAATGAAGTCAGACACCTAATGCTCCTGGTGCCAAATTACGAGTTTACAAGTTCAGTTATCATGACAGACTTACAGTTGGTGCAGATGCCTGTGGGGAGTCGTGGAGCATCTAGGGTTCACGTAAACAAACTTGTATATGTTAACAAGGTCTTATGTTCATGCAATCATGCCATGTTCATGTCATGTTCATGTATAGCCGTATTATTTTCAAGTTATGTCACGCTTGTTCAAGTCTATATCATGATGCATAAATGTCATATTAATGTCATGCATACCTAATCATACGATTGGTAGCTTAGGAGCTTTACTTGCTGAGATTTTGTAAATATCACTCGGTAGTCCCAACTACCATTCCTCTCAGAATAGTAGATGATGTGTCAGGGGAACGGGGACCAGGATGCGACCCATTGGACGAAGTTGAGTAGGCCATAGAGGACGCTTGAGGAGCTTATGGAGTTGGTGCTCCAACTTTTGGATTCCATTTTGGAGCTTAATTATAACTGAGTTGTGTGAGCGACTTGGTGTTTAGTGAAGTAGTTTATATTTTATGACTATACTTATGGAGTTCTATCATGAGTATTATGTCTTTTTATTACAGACTTATTGGATAACATTTGGATATGTGAATATTTATGGAATTATGTTATGTTTTGGGATTAAGCATTCTAATACATTAAGTATTGCTAAAAAAAAAATATCCGCTTTGAATAGTGCAAATTGTTAGGTGCATGCTAAGTGCATTGCATCCTTAACTGTTATGAATATGAGTATGTGACCTTGTATTGCATTCCCGACACTTCATGCTCTATCAAATATCTCAATCAGAGTTTGGGGGCATCACACAATATAGGTGGGCTAGGGATACAAACTTCATGAAGGGTCAACCTGATGATAGTTGTTGCACGTGACATGGATGAAATGGGCTAGATAGTAGGGATTGACACCGTAGGGGTTGGAGAGATACTACGAGCAATAGAGACCCGAGTTGAGGATTGAAAATGAAAAATAAACTATTAAAAACTGACATCACGAGAAATAATAGTCTTACTAGGGTACAGTTTGAAACATTTATAGCCCTTGTGATGGAAGCTAGGGTCAAGAAAAACGTTTTAGGAGGAGCGAGGCTCAAGTTTGTGCTGATTATAGAGACTAAGATTTGGCCAACAAGCGCAACTAAACACCCAGAGAATGGAATAATCAGAGGGTTATTAAACAATGTGTTGAATAGAGAGTTATTTTGCAAGAGATGAGTTTGGGAGACGATTTATAAGGTAGCAAGCAATGTGAAGACATCGCCCCAAAACTAAAGTGGAGGTATGGATTTGATAGATAAGTGCAAGACTCATCTCAACAATATGTGTTTGCATTCAATAGCACAATTTTATTGGTGGATATGTGGACAAAAGAGTCAATGAGAGATGTTGAGAGAGGCAAGTGTTTTGTGCAATGGGTGATATTCGTCACCCCAATCAAATTGAATGGACTTGATTTTGCAGTTAAAGATTTTCAACATAAGGCCAAAAGTGAAGAAAAATATTAGTAACATCACTTTTGCAAGATATATGATAAATGCTTGTAGTGGGAGTAAAAGAGTCCAAGAAGGTAACATAATAGCAAAATCCATTATTTGAAATAATGGGGGATGGACCACATCTAAAAATTAACTCAAGTGGCGGAGAAGCACGATTAAGGATCTCGAAAAAGGGAGGTTGTTTACTTTTGAACCCATACATGCATAACAAGAAAGATTATAATTATCTAATGAGATAGACGTCAAAGAAAATGTAGAAAAAACATGAAGAGTGACATAAAAGCCGGATGTCCCATCTGTAAATGCCATTGAGCGAGAGATGTGTGTTCTCCAACAAAAGTAGAGGGGGAAGGGGTGTTCTGCATTAGAAGCACAAAAAGTGTGAAGTGCATTCCTACTCGGCCCGTGCAATAGAGTTTTCCCTGTATTCCGATCATTCATAAAGAAACAATGAGGGTGATATTCAAAATATGTGTTAGTACCGACAATGAATTTTTGAATAGATTATAAATTTATCTTGATAAATGGAACTTGCAAGATATTATGTAAAAAAAAAAAAAAAAATTAAAGCTGAGGTGTAGAGAGTCGGGTTGTCCTAAGTACTTCATAGGTAGACCACTACCATTGCCAATACGAAATGCTCGATCCCATTGTATTCTTCACCTTTAACTCTAGTTTTCCTAGTTCTCAGGTAAGATGATAAGAGGCTTCGACACCAGGGTACCAATTTGAATATCATTGTTGGGATTGAACAGTAAAGTAGCTCTGCATTGCCTAGGGAGATTCACTCTGAAAGAGCTTATAAAACGATGGTAGCATCAAAGGGCACTATAGTCATTTTGATTGCACACTTAACAAACAACCTTTGGAGCAATTAATGAAGAGGAGGAGCTATGACCATGCCCTCAGCCTCGAGAGGAGCGGTTGTTGCTTTTGTAAGAGGAACGACAACCGTTACAGAGTCAACGCGGGTGGTGATAGAGGTCACAAAAGTGTCATATAACTTGGGTCCAAGCTCGAAGTCATTCAGAAGTTGATTAGTAAAGAGTTAATGAAGGAGATGACAAAACAGAGAAAAGTTTGCACAGTATGTGTTTGATAGAATGTCTCATAAAGCACAGAATACAAAAAACTTCTATTGATGATGTTACTGATTCTTTCCTCAATACAATGCACTGTTCTTGTGTGTGTATTTATAATACAGAGATCCTAACAAACTACAGCATAGAAATGGAATCTTCACTTTACAGCTCAGCAATTCTGTTTTGAAAATATTCTTCAGATGATTCTATATCAGTCGGTTACAGTAGAGGGCATGGACTGTCCTTTAGGTGCTGCATTGCTAGTGTCCTCATCCGATGGTGTAGTAGCCTTAATAGCCCCTCTCGATTCAATCGGCACTAGAACAATAGTGAGACTTGAGCGGAGAAGATTGAATCGAACAGTGGAGAGTGGTTTTGTCAAAATATCAGCAAGTTGGTCTTTGCTTGAAACAAACGAAACTTGTAAAGTCTTGGATGCCACTCAATCTCTCACAAAATGAAAATCAAGTTCAACATGCTTAGTTCTAGAATGTAAAACCGGATTTACAGATAATTAAGTATCACCAAGGTTATCACACCACAAAATTGGTGGATTAGGCAAGTAAATGGATAATTCTTTCAACAAATATTGAATCCACAGAATTTCACATGTGGTGTTAGCCACAGCTTTATACTCAGCCTCCGTAGAGGACCTTACTATAGAAGGTTGCTTTTTGGAGCCCCACAAAATTAAATGAGATCCAAAGTAAATGCAAAACCCACTAGTGGATTTTTGGTCATCTGGACATCCTGCCCAATCGGCATCAGAAAAGGCAGTAATTTTGAAAGAGGAAGATGGAGAGAAGTAGAGTCCAAAATGAGAGGTCAACTTAAGATAGCATAAGATATGCTTGACAGCTTGCCAATGAGTCACACGTGGGCAATGCATGAATTGACAGACTTTGTTAATTGAAAAGGACAAGTCTGGTCTAGTAAAGGAAATGTATTGAAGGCTCCCCACAACACTCCTATGAAGTTGAAGGTCCTCAAAAGAGGATCCCTTATGAGCCGAGAGTTTGACAGAGACTGACATTGGGGTTGAAACTAGTTTAGACTTATGCATATTGGTTCAGACAAGCAAATCAGATATGTACCGAGATTGTGACATGAACAAACCAGCAATTGTGCGATTAATTTCTATCCCTAAAAAGTAGTGTAACATGTCAAGATCTTTTACAGGAAAATCAGACCGTAGGGATGAGATAAAATCATTGATGAGTGCAGGATTAGAAGCTGTAATAATTATATCATCAGCATAAATAAGCACATAGATAGACACAGAGACTATAGACAATATAAACAATGATGAATCAGAAATTGAGCCATGAAACCCTAACAAAAGTAATTTGGATGTCAATTTTGAGAACCAAACCCTAGGAGCTTGTTTCAAACCATAAATTGACTTGCATAATTTACAAATATGTTGAGAAAAATCAGGATTAACAAACCCGACGGGTTGATGCATAAACACATTCTCCTCCAAGTCTCCGTACAAGAAGGCATTTTGTATATCAAGCTGATGCAGTGGCCAGTTCCGTGAGACAGCAATGGAGATCAGAAGCCTAATGGTCACAGGTTTAACCACTGGACTAAAAGTCTCAGTGTAATCAAGACCTGCTTACTGATGGAACCCTTTGGCCACAAGATGAGCTTTGCGGCATTCAAGGGTGCCATCAGCATGCCTCTTAGTCTTGAGCACCCATTTAGAGCCAAGAATGTTGAGATTGGAGGAAGGGGGAACCAAATCCTAGGTTCGGTTTTAAAGCAGGGCGTGAAACTCAGAGGCCATAACCTCACGCCACTCCGAGTATTTTGCAGCTTCGGAATACAAGGTGGGTTCCTCTGGAATAGGAGAGTTTGCAGTGACAGTGAGAGAGGTGGAAGGTTTTATGGGTGGCCAGGGAATGGTTCCATCCGATCGATGTAAAGGCTTGTGAATCTGAGCTTTAGATCGAGTAACATATGATGAATAGAGGTAGAAGCAGGTGTCGAGGGCACACGAGAGAGTGACAGCTCAGATGAAGGGAGTGCAGTGGAGGCAATATCTGAGAAACTAGGGTTTGGAGAAGAGAAAAGAGATGAGGAGGTCGATGTAGGAGATCAAGAATCGGGTAAGTGAGGGGTGGGGTATTCGAAGAATCGGGTAGGTATGGTATGGGCCAATTGTGTGTGGGACGGTTTGGAGTGAAGTGAGATGGTGAGAGTTGAGGTTGTGGGGAATGTTGATTGGGCTGAAGAGATGGGCCAAAGTGTAGTGGAGGTAGCGGAAGAGAGGTCTGGACAGAGGTTGTCGATTCAGGTATTAGACTAGAGGTTGGCGCTTTTGAACCTGATGCAAAAGGAAACATGATCTCATTGAATTGAACACCCCAAGAAAGGTAGATACGGCCTGATGGGAGGTGTAGACAAGAGTATCCCTTATGATCCGGACTATAACCAACAAAGACACATAGTTGAGAACGAAGATCAAGCTTATGATGATTAAAGGGCTGTAGATTGGGCCAACATGCAGACCCAAAAACACGAAAAAATGAATAATCGGGAGGACGATGAAATAAAGTTTGAAATGGTGAGAGATTTTTGAGTACGGGAGTTGGCATACAATTTATGAGATAAGTAGCCGTTTGAAAAGTCTTAACCCAATATTTTTGAGGCATGGAGGCATGAGCCAAAAGAGAGAGCCCGGTTTCCACAATGTGGCGAAGACGTATTTCAACCGAACCATTTTGGGGGTGAGAATAGGGACACATAATTTGGTGCGTAATGCCAAAAGTTTTAAGCAATGAATTAAGTGGTCTAAACTCACCTCCCCAATCAGTTTGAATAGAAATAACATTCAGGAAAAAAGTATTGCTAACATAGCGAAGAAAAGCTAAAAAAATGGGAACAACATCTGATTTTGCGTTTAAAGGAAAAAACCAAATATATTTGGTATAGTCATCTACAATAGATAGATTGATAACGACAACTCTTGGAGGATAGCACATGCGCTGGTCCCCATACATCAAGAAACAATAATTGAAAATGACAAGTAGAGCGGGAAGATGTGGGTGGATGGGGAAGGACATGAGACTTAGCTTGGAGACATGCAGAACAAAAGAAGGATGAGGAGGGATTTGTGATAGGTAGATTAAACTGTTTAAGGGTAAAGAAAGTGATTCTAGGGGAACGGTGTCCTAAACAAAAATGCCAAATTTGAGGTGTGGTTCGTTCTCCAATCAAAGCTAATGGTGAAGTTTCTGTATGAGGCGTAAAAGGCTTGCTGGAACTGAAACTGGCCAAAGCATCCGGTTGAAGAACATAAAGCACATCTTCAACANCAAGTAGAGCGGGAAGATGTGGGTGGATGGGGAAGGACATGAGACTTAGCTTGGAGACATGCAGAACAAAAGAAGGATGAGGAGGGATTTGTGATAGGTAGATTAAACTGTTTAAGGGTAAAGAAAGTGATTCTAGGGGAACGGTGTCCTAAACAAAAATGCCAAATTTGAGGTGTGGTTCGTTCTCCAATCAAAGCTAATGGTGAAGTTTCTGTATGAGGCGTAGAAGGCTTGTTGGAACTGAAACTGGCCAAAGCATCCGGTTGAAGAACATAAAGCACATCTTCAACATAGCCTTGGAGAAGCACCTCTCGAGTATGTTGATCCTTCACAAAAAAAGAAGAAGAGTTAAATTCAAAAATCACGGAATTATCAAGACAAAATTGACGAACCGATAANAAAGGCTTGCTGGAACTGAAACTGGCCAAAGCATCCGGTTGAAGAACATAAAGCACATCTTCAACACAGCCTTGGAGAAGCACCTCTCGAGTATGTTGATCCTTCACAAAAAAAGAAGAAGAGTTAAATTCAAAAATCACGGAATTATCAAGACAAAATTGACGAACCGATAATAAATTCCGAGAGATTTACAGAACATGCAAGAGATTGTGAAGAAAAAATTTTCAAGAGGGAGTAAGAAGTTGTGCCGTGCCTGTGTTTTGAATGGGTAGAGATGAGCCATCGTCAATATGCACTTGGTCAGGTCCTTGGTAAGAGCTGGAACCTAGATTAAGATTGGAGAAATCAGATGTGAAGTGATTTGTTGAAGCTATATCAGGAAACCAGTTACCAATGGACGAGGTGGAGGGTGAAAGAGCTGTGTAATTTGCTGTGAGAGATGGAGGAGGAGATGACTGATAAGCATGATCAAACCTGTAGTAACAGGAAATGGCTGTGTGACCAGATTTATGGCAGACTTGACAAGTGGGTCGAGGAGAAACCGAGTTAGAGAAGAAATTTGGATTTGGGAAGGAAGGAGGACAACCCCTGCCCCTGCCACAACCACGGTAAAATGAGCGACCACAACCCCGAGTAGATGAAGTGGAAGTGTTTGCTGGCTGAGTGCTAGTAGCGTTAGCAGTAATGGGACTGGCAGAGAGCAACGAATGAGTCTGATGAGCAAGCCTAGACTCATGATTTAACAGAAAGCTAAAGACTTGGGAAGAAGATAAGGGTTTGGGACGAGTGGTTATAGAGGTAACAATAGATTCGTAGTCTAATCCTAATCCAGCTAGGAGATAAATGATGAACTCAGAAGAAGGAAGAGGGTGCCCAGCAGCACTGAGAGAGGATGAAAGAGCTTGAGCCTTATGAAAATAGGCTGAAATATTTTTTGCTCCTTTCTTTAAGGTTGCTAATTGGTATTTTGTCTGCATAATGTGTGCAGAGGACTAAGCAGAGAAAAGAGTGGACCAAGCCTCACTAAAGGTTGTGCATTCTAGGACCTGGGTGAGGACCGTATCTGTGAAGGACGTGTTTATGGCTGATAGAATGAGTTGATCTTGAAGAACCCAGTTTGTATAAGTTGGGTTAGGAGCATTATTGACAGTCGATGGAGGCTTGGGTATTGACCATTCAACATAACCAAACACACGATGGCCCTTGAGGAAAGGTAGTATCTGAGCCTTCCAAAGAAGATAATTGTCAATATTGAGCTTGATAGTAATAGATTGGGTAGCTAAACTCGTGATAGAGGAAGTGGGAAGGGATGAAGTTTTGTCTGATGCCATGAGAAAATGTAGAAACCGAAATGAACGTGAGTCCTATTTGGGCTATGGTACTATAAAGAGTTAACGAAGGAGATGACAAAACAGAGAAAAGTTTGCATAGTATATGTTTGACAGAATGTCTCATAAAGCACAGAATACAAATAACTTCTATAGATGATTTTACTGATTCTTTCTTCAATACAATGCACTGTTCTTGTGTGTGTATTTATAATACAGAGATCCTAACAAACTACAGCATAGAAATGGAATCTTCACTTTATAGCTCAACAATTTTGTTATGTTTATATTCTTCAGATGATTCTGTATCAGTCGGCTACAGCAGAGGGCAAGTACTGCCCTTTAGGTGCTGCATCGCAGGTGTGCTCATTTGGTGATTCATTATCAGTCGGCTACAACAGAGGGCATGGACTGTCCTTTAGGTGCTGTATTGCTAGTGTCCTCATCTGGTGGTGCAGTAGCCTTAATAATTAGCAACAACAAGGGTGTTGGTTAAACTTGTAAACTTGTAAAAATAATCCGTGATAGAAAGGCTTCTTCTTTTAGCGTAGCAAGCTGATAATGAAGATTCATAGATCTGGTAGTTGAGGTGGATGTAAACATGCACTTGAGCGTGCTCTAGACTTATCGAGAGGTAGATAGTTGTCCCGTGTAAGTTTGATGCTGATGCAGGACCCACATTTGGGGCATGGATTGGGTGGGTGAATGTTATAGGTGAGGCAAAATGTGACTTGGAAGATGGGGAGGGAGGTTTTGCCATTTACTTATTGCTTATTTGGAAATGTGAGGAAAAGTGGGGAACTGAGAGAGAAATGATTTTTTTTAGGGGGGGGGGAGAAATTGTTTAATATTATTTTTGTTTCGAAATTTGAAAGAGTTGTATTGATTTTTGTATTTTTTTTTTAAATTTCTAAAATTCGTAATGATTAAATGAAAAAGTTGAATATTTAAAATTGAAAAGTATTTTGTATTTAGTGATGTTTAGGAAAAAAATTAATTTCTCATCTCATCTCATTTACCAAATGTACCCTTAGAGGGTGTGTGATACCATGTCGAAGTACACACCAGCTTAATGAATTTGGCTTAACACAACAGGTGCAACTAGCCTCGTTTGGATACCGTTCTCAATACATCTCTTCTCATTTCCATCCCAAACATCATTCAAATACAAATGTTTTTCAATTTTAAATATTCAACTTTTTTATCTAATCCTTACCTAATTATTACAACTTTTTTAAACTTTCAAAAAAAAAAAAAATCAACATTTTCAAATCCCAAAACAAAAATCATATTAAAATAATATTTTATTCAATTTTTTTTTTCTTTTTTTAAAACCTAATAAAACATCTTAATTTAAATCATTTCATTACAATTCACAAACTATTTCACTATTATTTATAGATTTCTCATCTCATGATCTCAACATTCAAACAAGGATCGGCCTAAGTACGCTTATCTATTAATAGAGGGCTATCTTATAGACTTGATGGAGTTGAGATGTGTTGGACTTGATCTGGGTTGGTTATGATCCTTGACATGAAGAAATTTTCTGGTTTTAAGGAGATTTGTTTTAATATCTGGTTGTTCTTAAGAAATTTTCTTGGTTAAGAATTTAGATGCTTAATTGAAATTTGAGATAGATGGATATTGAAGTTGGTTTAGACTTGAGTTTGGCCGCATATACCGAGTATTTTGAACCGATCATTTCTCGACTGGAAAGTAAGTCCGCCACCTAGATAAATTCTAGATGTTCGAGGTTCATCGTCAACATGAATGTGGCAAAACAATCATGTTCCGTAAGAGGTACAATTTCCAGATTTTTAGGCTGATGCGCTGGCTTTAGAGGAAGAGGATCATGACGGTGCTAAAATGGTACGTACGTACCGTTATGTTTTAAAAGAGAGATCAAAACTAAGCAAGAAGCACATTGCAGCATTTAAAGGCAAGATCTAGAAAAACAGGAAGAAAACAAAGCCAGAAGTTCATCATTGTAATTATGAAAAGATAGAGTCCATCTCTCGCACTATTGGACTGAACCTAGAAGTTCAACAAAGATCTTCTGGTAGATGTCAAAAAAGTTGACAGAGATGACATTCATATTGGAGATCGATGATACCATGATGCATATATTTTGAAAGGACAACATACAACAGTATAAACATTAGGCCTTTATTCTATAATGATGCATGAAGCTTGCATTGTAGCTTCATGCTCATGTATGACACACAATGATTAAAAAATGTTGATATATATGATTCGAACCCACAACCAAGATCATGTGATTCACACTAATATTTAATTTTATGTTAGTTAAAACTTTAGAATAATATGGTAAATGTTATTTTTTATAAGTTGCGTCTGTTGATTTGTTTTTTTTTTTTTTTTTTTAAATTTCATCCTTTGAATGTTGTATTTTTTATCGTTTCCATAATCGAAGTTTGCCTGCCGTTTAAAAAAGATCATTTAAATTTTTTAAATATAAATTTAGAAATATAAAAGCATTGCGCTGATTTTAAGCTCGTATTATAATAATCTCTAAAATATTATAACAAAAGGACATCTCGTCTGTTTATAATTTGAACTGTCTAAGATTGTTTTGCGTGGAAGTAACTACACAAAATTTTTCCTATATATTTTGATTTATCGCGATTGAATAACTTGTTCGTTAATGTTAGATTTGGTGTTGATCCTTTTATATTGATCGCAGCACGTTTCTATAGAAGTCAACCAAGGAAATAATAAAAGATCTACAATTCTGAAATTACTGGGCAATGGCCAACAACCCTTGAAACAATAGATTCATGAATTAGCTGGTGCATATATATTTAGTGGAAGAAAATTTTCAAATCGACAAATCACATGGACCCACGTCGAAGTAGAAGGGGAAAGATGCAACCTGAAAAGCTTATCGCGAAACTTTGGGTGTCTGCAATAATCATTCCATTAACAGTTGCTTTCATGATATAAATATAAATATATATTTATATATATATTGACGCAAATAGTATGGTGGATATTAATTGCTTTCCATTAACAGTTGAGCACTATTATTTAAGGATACAAGCCTTTATTTCTGACTTGCAGCTATGGCTATATAATCAGCAAGCGATTGGAGATTAATTTGATACATTAACAGTGTCAAAAAGAACATAGGATGATATAATTTGAGGCTATTTTAAGTGGGAAAATAAATAAGTCATCATTTGGGGTTTGTTCTTGCTGTTTCTTGACATTGGCATGAAGGCAACAACAGCAATGGAGATGCAAGTCTTCTCATCAAGAAGGAAGAAGAAACTAGAGAATCTATGCTGTCCCTTTGCCATCACTTGCCACTTGGCCACTTGCATTAGGTTCTCACATATAAATATATATATATTAATATATATTATTTCTTCGTCAAATTGGATATAATGCAGCTACAAGTGGTCGACTAGCTAGCTAGCTAAGAGTCATAGAAGCTGTTATTGGTTTCAGATTAGTGCTAAGAAAAAAATTGATTCAGAACCCACGAAAGTACCACTAAATCCAACAGAAATATTTGATCTATATTTCTCACATATAAATAGTAACCTACGTACTTGTAAAGTAATATTTGCAGAAAATTTAAACATTTATGACTATGCTGGAACATCACTAGCTAGGGCCATACAACAGGAACTCCACAACTATAGTACTTGATTTATTTCTGTTGGTTTTAACTAGCTAGATAGATTTTCTTCTGTTAATTATTACCAGCTAATTAATTTAGCTAAGGTGGAATTCCTGTTTATGATGCTGCACTAAGGACCAACTTCATGATTTTTTCTTAAAACGATATTAATGAATGGTATATATGCATCCCACTTAACCCTGCCTCCTTTGGTGGAGACCCCATCATTAAATTTATATAGATCTGATTACTGTCAGTCACATAGCCCTATTAATATTCCTACTGCGTACAAATATTGCTTAAATCTCTCCTTCCTCCCTCGTGAACTAGTGCACCATTTTTCTAGATCTCTTGCTGTTGTAAGAAGGTTTTGAATTATCACTCGGTTCCCAAATAGTATAGATCATATGATGGTAAAAAACCCTTCTTCTTTTTAATTTTTTGTCAGTTTGTTGTACCAAAGTAATTGTGAAATTATATATGCTAGATAGCTAGTTCTCTGATGATCCCAGCTTGCACGAATTCGAGTTTTTGCATGTGGGGTTTAATTAATTAATTCCTTTTGACCTGATTTTATTTTTTCTTGAGAAACAGGGAAAGCAAAGACCAAGCTCAAGAATA
>QEOT01004566.1:0-21365 GCA_003123785.1 Pterocarya stenoptera
GGCAAATAAACTTTTAGCGTGTGATTTAGTTGTGCCCAGTCTAAGTATTCACATATAAGAGCAGTAAGTAGCCTTCCTGCATTTAAAAGACCACAATTTTTTTTTGTGAGTAGGATGAAACTAGACAATGCCCAAGTACACAAGAAGTATACAAAATGAGACACCTAATTACATACAAAATGAGATAAATAAATTAAAAGGGTAATCATAAATAAGACTCTACAGAACAACTTGCAGATGCATCATGTTCTGCCACAAAACTTGACCATCCGTGTGTATGCCATATCCATTTTGTAATGCAATTCAAATGACATATCCATATTTATTGCATGTATAGTGAGAAAAAGAAGTCACAAGATCAGCAAAACACAATAAATGGTTGAAATCCTCATCTTGTCCACATCCAACATTGTAAGGTGGAACAGAAACCAAGTTGTGCAGTGACATTAACATTTTAAACCCTACATCTTTACTCTCTCTTGCCATGAAATTTGAGCCATTGTGGGGTTTTTTTTTTAAAAAAAAAAAGGTAAAGCATAACAACAAGCAGCATGAAGGTAGTATTTTCAAACCCTTCAAGCCATAGGTGAAATAGCAAACAATGGAGACCTCACAAATTGCTGCAAGACATTCAGGATATGAAAGTTGGGGGAGCTGCAAGTGGGGTCTTTGAATTGGGACATATGTAATGTAAAAGGGTCAGTACAAGGGCTGCGCAAAGAGTGTTTGAGAAAAAGCCTGAAAGGAACTCATATTCTTGGAATAAAATGCTGGCAGACTAAAAAGAAAACCAAATTTGATAATTTGTCCAACTTTTTTTAACTATCTTGCCCTTAATTTGCTAAAAAATGGAAATTAAATATTTGCAGTTAACTTGCGTGTGTGGTGTTAGCCTAAAAGACAAGCATTCTACACAATTTTGCATCTCAATCACAATAAATCAAAGGATATTGCCAGTCTTTTATTGTATCTATTATGATTCTAATGTTATCTTTAAAATTCAGATATTAGATTTATTATTAGTAGTGTTACACCTGACCCACCAAGCTAGACTGAATAGCTTGATTGAATCATTCACAAAAAAATAAACAAAGAAAAAAGCTAGACAGTGTAAAATAAAAAGGAAATATATATAGGCGATAAAATAAATCAAATATATAGGAGATAAAAGGGATAAGGGCCGGAACCTGATGGAGACGAATGAAGATGTTTGGCACGATCATTGCAGCTACCAAGTAATGCAGGAGGCAAACCTTCTTCTTGTTCAATTACCCGATCCTCCTCTTCAATTGCCTCAAACACACTTGCTCTGAGTTCAGCCTAGCAAAAGCCCAACAAGATTAATCAACTAGCAAAGGTATAAAACATTGACAGAAGCATTTAGTTTCTTTTGGCAATATCATTCAATTCAACCCAACTAAGCCTTACTATCAGCCATTGGAATCAGCTACATTTATCGTTTGTCACTAAATCTAATAACCACCATCTAAGGCCATAATCTTCACCTCCCTGTTCCATTCACACCTCAGGTCCTCAACAAGTGAATCTAACAATTTATATTATATACAGCTACCATGAAAAAAAATCGTTATGTTTGCATGTCTGGTTAGAACAGTTCCCGCCTTTTCTAATTGTCTAGAATTTCTGAATTTCTTATCTTCTCCTCCCTATATGGATGTTTTCTCTTGTATATTTAATCTCTTATTAAAAAAAAAATTAATTGCACAGAGACTCCGAGTTTGAAAATCAAAAAAAGAAATTACTCCAAAAAACCGAAAAGTTAAAAATGGCAGCAGACTAATACATGTTTTTAGCATAGAAGAGCATGCTGCTCTGGATCGATCATCTTCCACAACTAATCCACACTGACCGCCTACACCAAACTGCTAAAATTCATTCTCAAAACCTAATTCCAATCTAGCTCGTGGTTCCGTAAAATGGGGCTCCAGACTCACAGCACGAAAACCTTCATTAGTTTACATGAAAACAATCACGTTTCTGTGAACGCAGATAACGGATGGGCTTGCCAACCTAAAGCTAACCAACTAAGTGTTGGCATTATCACTCAATTAGCTCGGGGGACGTGAAATTTAGAAATTAGAAAAACGGAGATAAACATTAGACCATCTAAAATGCGAAAGGACTCAATAGAATAACAGAAAACNAAGGAAATATATATAGGCGATAAAATAAATCAAATATATAGGAGATAAAAGGGATAAGGGCCGGAACCTGATGGAGACGAATGAAGATGTTTGGCACGATCATTGCAGCTACCAAGTAATGCAGGAGGCAAACCTTCTTCTTGTTCAATTACCCGATCCTCCTCTTCAATTGCCTCAAACACACTTGCTCTGAGTTCAGCCTAGCAAAAGCCCAACAAGATTAATCAACTAGCAAAGGTATAAAACATTGACAGAAGCATTTAGTTTCTTTTGGCAATATCATTCAATTCAACCCAACTAAGCCTTACTATCAGCCATTGGAATCAGCTACATTTATCGTTTGTCACTAAATCTAATAACCACCATCTAAGGCCATAATCTTCACCTCCCTGTTCCATTCACACCTCAGGTCCTCAACAAGTGAATCTAACAATTTATATTATATACAGCTACCATGAAAAAAAATCGTTATGTTTGCATGTCTGGTTAGAACAGTTCCCGCCTTTTCTAATTGTCTAGAATTTCTGAATTTCTTATCTTCTCCTCCCTATATGGATGTTTTCTCTTGTATATTTAATCTCTTATTAAAAAAAAAATTAATTGCACAGAGACTCCGAGTTTGAAAATCAAAAAAAGAAATTACTCCAAAAAACCGAAAAGTTAAAAATGGCAGCAGACTAATACATGTTTTTAGCATAGAAGAGCATGCTGCTCTGGATCGATCATCTTCCACAACTAATCCACACTGACCGCCTACACCAAACTGCTAAAATTCATTCTCAAAACCTAATTCCAATCTAGCTCGTGGTTCCGTAAAATGGGGCTCCAGACTCACAGCACGAAAACCTTCATTAGTTTACATGAAAACAATCACGTTTCTGTGAACGCAGATAACGGATGGGCTTGCCAACCTAAAGCTAACCAACAAAGTGTTGGCATTATCACTCAATTAGCTCGGGGGACGTGAAATTTAGAAATTAGAAAAACGGAGATAAACATTAGACCATCTAAAATGCGAAAGGACTCAATAGAATAAGAGAAAAAAAACAAACGAAAATGATAGTTAAAAACATGGGAAGGTGTATTCTACCCGGATCTTGGCGAGTACGCCCTTCTTCTCAAGGGTGCGGGTGACGAGGGTCTTGAGGTCCATCATCTGCCTCGTGTAGTCGTCCATTCCTGTTGGAACCGAGTTTTCGTCTTCTCTGCTCACTCGTCTTGCAGGCGCGCTGTGCTCTGCTTCAGCAAACAGGAGAGAGACGTAAATGAACAGTAGTGATGGTGGGTATAATGATGGGTTTACTTTGGTAAATGTGGGCTCTACATGAGTTGGGTACAGGTCGTCCCGTTCAGAATGTGGGTCCATCTGAAAATGGCTCCCACTGGGCCACTAGTGGGTAAGTGTCACGGACTGATTCATGGAGGCCCAAACTTGAAAGTTCTCAGGGGACTCTCGAACTTTTTGACCATTCAGTCGGCCCAAAACCAAACAGACTTGTCTATTTGATCGTATAATTGACTCGTTATTATTACATTTAAAATTAGGAAAAAATTGCTTTGTCTTTCCAATTGTACTACTCAAGATGACCACTTGACTAAAAAAAAATTTATTATTTTTTTACTTAATGATTAAGGAAATGATTTTAAGTATATTGAGATATTTTTTATTTTTTTAAAATGTTTAAATATATTAAAAAATGTGAAAAAAATGAAGGAAAAAAAAAAACTAAAACACAACAAGCGGTAAACTTGAGCGGGCTACTCTAGGCTGCAGAGTAGCCCGATTCTTAAAATTATAGATATAATAAGTCATTATATTATGAGTTAAGCTATAGAGCAGCCATTGTAGCATTACACACTTTGCACTCACTACATGACTGCTTCTGGTTTTTCTGTTTTTTTTTTCCAATCAAAAAATGCGTCTTGACTCCATTTGAAAATCAATTTCAATTTTTCATCCATATTTGAAATCATCCCGCGAGACCACCCTCCTCCCTCGACACCAACTCAATTCAGCATCCTCAACTCAGCGCCTCCTAGCGACACTGTCTCTCTCATTAATACAACCGAGCGACGCTCCTTCGTCTACCCAGCCCAGCCCAGCGTCGCCAGCTCATTGAACGAAGGAAACTAGACTTCAATCCCGCGAAACCCACCCCCTTCCTCGCCACCAACCCGCGTCGGAAAAGTCTTCCACTGCCACCTCAAGATGACTTCCTTGCAACGAACCCCGCAACCCTCCTACATCCTCCCAGCGCCGCCACTCCCCACAAGTTGATTCAACGGACCAAACCAGCGAGAAGTTCCAACAGCTAGCTTTGTTTTGGCAAATGGTTTGCTCAGCTTCATAGGTAAATACTGTACAATTTTCCCTTCCATACTATTATGTTCTTCATGTGTACATAAAGATTTCATTTTTATGTTTTCTGAGATGGGTATTGTGGTGGCTTAGGGCATGGAGAAAATCAGTGTTCTTTCCAAAAAAATGAGTCAGTAAACTATTGTTTTTTGTTAATACAACCTAGATTTTTTTCGAGACATGATTGGAACTTGTTTATTTTAATAGAGATTTGTAAATAAATATGTTAATGATATAACTAATACTGCAAATCAATCTCATGTTTTTTTAATAGAATGCTCAACTATACCTGACTAGGGACCTGCAGATGATTTCATTTGGCAACCATGAGTATGTGCTGGCTATCTTGCAAATAAGTTCTTATAACTACCTTATAAAATTAAAATTGAGGTGGCTTATGTGGAATATCATATATTTTTTATAATAAGAATTTGTAGAATGTAATATAGTTTTTGCTAATGTAGTCTGTTATAATTCTTTTTGTGTACCTATAAAAAAAAAAAAAATTGTAGATCACACGTGTTCAATATTTACTCACTATATAGTATGATAGCTTAGTAAATACGAAATGATTATCGTTATGGGTTTACTAAACTGGGTTTCAAAAAATATAATCCAACACAATGAATTAAGTTTTATTATAACTATAAAAATAAGTTGTGTTGCCTTTTATTGCTTTTGAAATCCATTGACAACTACAAATAACAAATAGATATTTTATAGATATTTTTTATGGTAATTATGTAATTATTTGTCCTTTTAAGTGCTTATATTTTCAGATTTTGCATTACGTATGAATATGTTTAATTTTCTTTTTTCTTCTTTTGCCATCATGTTCTTCGCGTATAAAATTTTGGAAGACATTCATCTTAGTGTGATGGGAGAAGAAGAAGATGGAATGCCACATAGGCCTTCAACGTCGACTTCGCAGTCATTAATGACACCTGAAAATAGAGGTAGAAATCCAAACGTCTACCATGTGAGTAGACAAGTTGATATCTTTTATTTTTTAATAAAGTTTGTTTGACGTGCTCATAAATCTAACTAATTACATAATTGCAGCCTCTTTTTTATGTCAATATGCTCTATTATCTGCCAAGTAATTTGGTAGACTTTAGCCCATTTGATGATTCATTTCAAGTCTATTTATTTGAGTTTTTAAAGTCCAAAAATTAAGATGTTAATTTGTTTAGAGTCATTTCATTTTTCATAACAACGTGCTTGTTTGAGCAGATGCCATATTATATGCCCTACCCTTCATTGAGTAATCTAAAAGACCTAAGGCAAAAAGCACCCCCGGCGTCATTCACTGTGCCAATTGCTATAAAATTTGAACAAAATCTTGGAAGTACATCACGGATGATTGATGAAAGTTTTCCCAACTCCGATGGTATTACAATTTTGTTTTGTCTTGATTATAATGACTGTAATATTGAGAAAAATGTTAATCCATCCATATGTTTCCATTTTTTAGAAATGTTATTCGACAAAAATGAAGATTTAGAGGGTACCACTGTTATTCAGGATGATGAGGTACGAGTTAAAACACCAAGATTAAGTATGGAATTTGACAATATGAATGAACTTACAACCTTCTATAAACAATATGCTAAGCAAGATGGTTTTGGTGTACGGATACATAAGACTATGAGAAATGATGATGGGAGGCCTGTGTATGTGACCGTTGGTTGTGCCCGTGACAGAAAGTACCAACCAAAGAACAGTAATATCTCGAAGCTACGGCCAACAACTAGAACAGATTGTAAGGCTAGAGTAAATGCGACGTTAAGCAAGAATGACAAGTGGGTTTTTACCACTATTGAAAATGTGCACAACCATATAACTGTGAGCCCTAAGAAGACAAGACTCTTGTGATCTCACAAATATCTAGACGAATACAGTCAAAGGATCCTGGACCTAAATGATCGAGCCAGTATACGAATGAATAAGAATTTCTATCCTCTTGTTGTTGATGCAGGGGGTTTTGATAATCTTCAGTTTCAAAATAAAGATTGTAGGAATTTTATTGTCAGGGTTAGACATTTAACATTGGATAAAGGAGATGGTGAAGCAGATAATCAGTATTTTCAAAGAATGAGAGATCAGAATGATGGTTTTATTTCTAATATTGACGTGGATGATAAAGGAATGTTACGGAATTTGTTTTGGGCTGATGCTCGGAGTCGAGTGGCCTATGCGTGTTTTGGAGATGCTGTAACTTTCGATACAACGTACCTAACAAAAATAAGTACGGGATACCTTTTGCTCCATTCCTTGGTGTTAACCATCATGAGCAGTCCATATTATTAGGGGTGAGATTACTTTCAAGCGAGGACATACACACTTTTGTGTGGTTGTTTCGAATGTGGTTGGATTGCATGAATGGTCGGGGGCGCCTAAAGCCATGATAATTGACCAAAATCGAGCAATGAAGAATGCTATTGCCATTGTATTCGCTGAAACACATCATAGATATTGTTTATGGCATATAATGCGTAAACTTCCAGATAAGTTAGGATCTAATGCCAAATTCAATGCAAGGTTAAAGACTGACATTCAAATTGGTGAGTTTCATTGGTTCTCAGTAAGGGTTGGATTCATGACCTTACTCCATTGTTACTTCTTTCGATTTTCTTTTTAAATTATAGAAATGCACGTGTTGTAACTTTGGCTAAATCTCAAATGGTAGCATGCGGCATTGAGCCATTAGAGGACTCTTTTCAATTTTCTTTTGAAATTCTAGATTTGGAGTTGTAATTTTGGCTAAATCTCAAATGGTAGCATACGGCATTGAGCCATTAGAGGACTCTGTACGCATGCACACTTATATGACTACAGATGTGGGGCTGGTAAAATGTTTTGACAGAAATTCTATGCGCATAGCAAAAGAGCTGGTGAAATTCAAGCAGAAATTCTAGATGATGCAGCCTGTTTCATTTGTTAATTAAGATGGTCTTTGTTAAGCTCGTGTATGAGGTTGTCATCTTTGTTAATTAGCTGGTCTTTGTAGAGAATGTATGAGGTTGTCCTCTTTGTCCTTTTTGTCGAATTGTATGTATACATAAGTGAAAGAATGACTTGTAATATTCAGGTAAGGGTGGCAATATGTGACACGATTCGTTAACCCAACACGAACACAACACGATAAAAGTGGGTTAAGGTTTAGCCTTAATAGGTTCGGGTCAAAACGGGTTGACCAGTTAAGACACAATTGCTTAACGGATCATTAATGGCTCAACCCGTTTTGAAAATCAAATTTACCTTTTTACCCCCTTAGACCTAAAAGGCTGAAACTAAAAACAAAAATCCTAACTTAACTTAAGTGAAGTCTCTGCCGCCCCCCAGGGACCCTCCCCCCTCTTTTGAAATTCATTTGAATCTTCAGTCCTCCAGACTTCGGCTTCCTCCCTTCTTCCTCTTCCTTCAAGTTTTTCGGCTTCCTTCTCCAAGTTCTAACTTCTTCCTCCCCCTTCGAGTTCTTCAGCTTCCTCCTCCAAGTTCTTCCAACTCTTTAGAGTTCTGAGTCGCGATTTGCAAACCTCAAACCACCTCGCCCCCCTCCACTTCTCTAGGTCTCTTCACAGTGACGCCCCTCCCAAGTGACCAATCTTCACGGTGATGCCGAGTCATCCAGAAAATTAGAGCCACGGATTCACACTGCCCACGCCCATCGCCAACACCCGTAGCCCACGCCGCGTCACCCACTGTAAGTCAATCTAACCTAAAAATGTTTTACTTCTCTTTCGGTCTAAGACTATTTTAAGCTTCGTATAGATCTACATAATTTTGTTTGGTTTTGAGTGTGATCAAAACAGAGTATGTTGTTTGGTTTTGAGGGTTCATTTGTGTGAGCTTAAAGCACATAAATGCAAGCTTTTTGTAATTTATTTTAGAAAAAATCATAAAAATAAATTCAAGACACAGAAACTGATGTAATCAAATATCATCAAGTATTTATAGATCTTTGGTCATTACATATCATTTTTAAAAATGTGCACTTTACTTCTATCATGTATGCTCTTCTACTTTGCACTCTAGATGGCTTTTGTGCTGAAGTGTCCCTAGCACTTTCACCAACACTGAGGTGGTAAACCCTTATGATATTATTCAATTTATTTAAATCTTTTCGTTTGCATATATTCCATTAATATTTATGTGATGAGATCAGGATGAATATTACACGATCGATAGTGATATATATTTATATATATAGGCCGGTATAAGAAACTTTGAAACTAAACAATTATATTGTTTAAGAGACTATTAATCAACTTTTCCCATATGATTTATATATGTGAGTGATCAATATTATATATGTGACAATATTTACCAACTTGTCCCCCTAAAGAATAAATATAATTTAGTACTTCATGTGGAGAAATTCAAAGAAAACAGGAGCTTACTTTGTGCCTTTCTAATCATATGATATCATTGCATTGGTTGTTGTCTTGACATTAGTTTCAAAGTCAACTGACAACCATATCTATTGACCTTTTTTTGCAGGCTGTCACTAACTAATTTTCAGTTTGTATGTATGTATATATATTGTTTCGTTGATCTATGTTGACTTCCATATGCTTTAACAATTAATATTATGTAATCCTTGACTTTGTTTGAAAGAGTACTGCAGGGTTTGAAATCTGTTGGTTAAGAATGGGCTTTAAGAATGGCATAAGCACTTCATCCATTACTTCTTTTCCATCTCTTCATCAAACATTAGATAGCAATCCATATATTGTCTGATTGTAATAAAGAATTGTTGTTTGTTGTCAGATGAGTTCGGTAGCAGGTGGAAATGAGGATTTGATTGATTTGGACCTGTTTGACTCAGAAAGTATTCAAAATGAGGAATCTAAAGCAAAACGAAGGAAACGGTCAAACGTGTGTTTTTTTTTTAAATGATTCATGATTCTGAGATCAATGATGGCAAGCCACGAGCCAAGTGCAAGATGTGTGGAACTACTTACATGGCATCGAGCAAATATGGAATCGAAAATATGAAGCGTCACATTGACACATGCCCTAGGATAAATTCACGAGATATTTTTCAGATAATGCTATCACAAAATAGTAAAAATATTTCAGTAAGCTCTCATAAATTTGATGCTGAAGAATATAGAGAAATTTTGGTAGCTGCTATTGTGAAGCATGAACTGCCTTTTCAGTTTGTTGAATATTCGGGAATGAGATCTTTATTACAATATTTGCATCCAAATGTTTCAATTATTTCTATGAATACTGTCAAGACTGATTTGGTTAATATGTATAATCGAGAAAAAAAAAGGATTAAATTCATGTTAAATGATTCTCTTGGTAGAATTCGTCAAACATCTTACTTGTGGACTTCTATAACTACTAATGGTTATATGGGAATTATAACACATACTCTGGATAAGAAAAGGGTTATGCAGAAAATGGTTTTAAACTTTTCTTTTATGCCACTACCACATAATGGCATATCTTTGCCTAAAAAAATTTATAATTTGCTATGTGAGTAGGGAATTCAGCACAAAATTTTTGCATTGACTTTAGATAATGCTTCTTCTAATGATGTTTCAGTAAAATTATTAAGAACTTAATTGAACATTAAGAAATCTCTTGTTTGTGATGGTGAGTTCTTTCATCTTTGTTGTTGTGCTCATATTCTGAATTTGATAGTACAAGATGAGTTAAAAAGATATTGATTTTGCTATCCAAAAAGTTTGTGAAAGTATCAAGTATGTCAAAGGATCACAAACAAGGAAAGTAAAATTTTTATATTCAACAAATCAAATGTCTTTGGATAGCAAGAAAAGGTTGAGACAGGATATCTCTACTAGATGGAATTCTACTTTTCTTATGCTTGAGAGTGCTATTTTTTATCATCGTGCCTTTAGTCATTTGGAGTTGACTGATTCCAATTATAAGCATTGTCCATCAATATCTGAGTGGAAAAAAGTATAGAAGATTAACGGTTTATTGAGAGTTTTTTATTAAGTCACTTATAATTTTTCTGGGACCAAATACCCTACAGCCAATATACTTTTCATCAGTGTTTTCGATTTATTTTAAATTAAAGTAGCACTCTGAGGGTGAAGATGACTACATGAAGACAGTGTGTTGTAAAATGCTTGCCAAGTTTGAGAAATATTGATCCGAGTTCAATGTATTGTTGGCTATAGCAGTTATATTGGATCCTCAATACAAACTTCATTTTGTTGAATTATCTTATACAAAACTTTATGGAGAATGTTCCATAGAGTATATAAATGTTTGGAGTAAAATGTCATCTCTTTTCATGGAATATACTTCTTCTAGTGCTCCCACAATGACATGTTCTACCATGACTTCTGATAGCACTATTAGTATGGCGGAAAGTCAGTCTTCATATAATAATAATTTATTACAGGTAATATCAAATAATATTTTTAATTTGATGATTTATATTATATTGTTGTTTCATATCATATATTGGTTTGAAATATTTTTATTTATTTTTTGTGTACAGGAATTTGATTCATTTAGACATGATCTTTCTGTCCATATGAGAAAAAGTCAATTGGATATTTACTTGGATGAACCTAGGGCGGATAGAAATGCAAAGATTGACATTCTTTCCTTTTGGAAAGGAAATGAATTTCGTTATCCTGATATTGCTTGTATAGCTCGTGACATTTTGAGTATTCCAGTTTCTACAGTTGCATTTGAATCTACTTTTAGTGTTGGTGGGCGTATCATTGATCAGTTTAGGAGTGCACTGAAAACAGATGTTGTTGAAGCATTAGTCTGCACTAGAGATTGGTTATATGGCGAAGAGCAAGGTAATATTATTTTTATTTTATTAAATACATGACTATAATTTTTCAATACAATAATATTATTTGATAACTTTACTGATATCCTTTTTTTAATAGAAACACAAAAAGAAGTTAAATTGGACGAGTTAACCGAATATGTAATAGAGTTGGAGAACAACAAAGGCAAGGACTTAGAGGACGCTCCACCTCCTTCTTCAAGCTCTAAATTTGCTTATATTTATGTTTTTATTATATTTGGGATTGTAACATTAATATATTTACTATGTGTGTTTTGTTTATTATATTTGGGATGTAATTTTAATATATTATTACAATGTGTGTGGATCATATTTGTTTGGATTGTAATTTTAGACTTGTAGTTAATTTTTAATTTTTTATAAATATTATTTGTATTTAAAAATTTATATAAAATCAATCAGGTCAAACGGGTCATGTCGTGTCGTATCGTGTTTGTTCAACCCATTAACATAAATGGATTGAAACGAAACGGGTCGTGTTATGTCATGTTGTGTCAATTTATTTCTGATTCAGTTAACGTGTCATAACGAGTCGTATCGTGTCAACCCATTATCTTATCGTGTCGTATTCGTGTTTTATTTTTTTACACGAAACCTTTAACGAGTCGTGTTCGTGTTGACCCATTAACTGTAATATAATTATATACATACTTCGACATGACACGAACACGACCCGTTAACACGATTTGACACCCCTAAGATTGGTTTTTTTGTTTTTGTCTTAGGCAATTCATTTTACATTAAAAAAAAAACTATCTAATTACCCCTATTGCTTTCCCAAATAAGCAAAGAACTAAGCTATATGAGAGATTCTCAAAACATGCAGCAACACCAATAATATTTTTACATAGGGAGGATAAATATTCAAGTTGAGCAATGTGAGCCCAATTGGTCATATATTCTAGTGCCGACATATTCAGGATAAATAACCGACACAACCCATTTCTTTCAAAAAAAACAAGGCCACTGTACAAAGACATCTAATAACAAATAATCTATATGATCACCAATAATCTCTATAGGAACCCTTAGCCCCCCTTGCATGACAATCTCAAAAAAACAGAGAAGCAAAAACAATACTTCTACATAGACTTGTGTTGATTGAATAAATTAAATGATCATAATTGATCAACTGCATAAGACTTGGCAAAAGTTTTCAAAAAACAGAGAAGTGCATAACCTGTTTTCATTACACAAGTTGATTTAGCAACATATAATTTAAATGGTTTTCATCAAAATCTAATCCATACAACGTGCAAAAAAGTATAGGAATGTATCTGAACCAAGCAAACACTAATACAAATGTGATAACCTAATACAAATACAATAATTTTTATTTTTCATTTTTTCGATTATTTGCTATCTCTCTGACTTCATCATCTTCTTCTTCTCCTTCTTTTTTTTTTTTGTTCGACCGTCATACTTTCGTTGTAGTACATCATACCATGTCTTTGAAGGCTTATTCTCTCTAATGCGAAAATTCTCCTCTAACAGATTAAGTATATGTGCCCATACGAAGAATTCACACCTCACATCTCCCTGCACATACTGCGAACTCCCCACTAACATGATAAAATATACCCCGCCATCAACAAATTGATATGCAAATATGAAAAATATAAAATTGTTTACCGTATTATTGTTTGGATAGACAAAAAATCTCATTCCATAATTTTTTTTTAGTGTGCGATGTTTTTAGTGGTGTTTTCAAACCACACAAACAAGTTGGTGACTCCATCACAAAATCATTAACTAAAGATAATGATTGGGATGATGCCATGCATAATTTTGAAAAACCAAAGACAAATTCAAAGAGGAATTGTCTGCTCTTAGACAATTCCAAAGTTCATTGCTCTAATTAAATGATCTCCAACCAACTGTTTAGTAGTTTGAATCACGTTATCCAGTGTCAACATGTCGAGGAACTTCATCAAATTGCAATAAAAATGTGTTCTGAAGTATATGTTAAATAGCTGTCTAGACATTAGTTTAGAACATAATTAAGTTAGTTGTATACATGAGACAAATGAACATATTCTCAATATTGATAGGGCACTCATTCAAGAAACCTGCTTCATTCTTTGACTTTAACCATGACTGGACTCAGTTTAAGAATTTCAGAGGAAGAGTCTCTTCAAAATGGAAGGATTTATGGGTAGTAATGTTGCCCATTGCAAGCATTTATTGGATTCACACTATTAAGATAGATAAAATAGACTACTAGTAAGGAAATGCTAATTTCACATTTTTTTATAAGCTGGAAACCTTAGGTAATTAGAAACACAATGTATCCTTCAATTATAGAGTAAATTAAACTATGCAGTGAACAACCCTCCAATTTAAAGTTCACAGTCATTCTTTTATTCTAAATGAATAAAGAGAATGAGAGTATTGATGTGAAGGGAAGTTAGGAAAAATCATAAGCAACCATTATACTCAAAGACAATAAATTTTCGGCCAACATGTTATAAAAAAATCAAAAGACCTCGAACTCGATTATTCTTCTCATTTCCAAAAAATGGAAAAGCAAATGCAAGCAAACCATACTATATTCATATGTGAGAACAAAACTTCAAAATTTGACTATACTTTCAGACAATCAACTTTCGTCAATTGAAAAAACCACTCTGATTTGAAAAAATTCAAAAGTTAAGCTCTTGATACCTTATATTTCTCGATACCTTATTCAAAGTATTTAAGCATGTAAACCGGTGGGGTTGGTTTAGAGCTACCGAGAAAGAGGTATACCTGTTAGTTTCTAGCAAATATAGAGAGAAATGAGTAAACAAACGAAATTGTTTTTTTGAAATGTATGCTAAACCTCTCGTAGATCCAAGGGCTTCTGTGGACTGAGGGTAGCTTTGCGTCGGTGGACTGAGAGCTTCATTGGTGGACTGAGAGACTGAGGGTTTGGAGACTGATCTCTTCGAGAGGGCGAGGTCGTGGTGGGTGGGTTGGGCTGAGGTCGTACAAGGTTGGGGAGGGCGGAGTTGGGTTGAGGTTGTGGTGAGGCGGGGGAGGGCGAGGGCGAGGTCGTGGTGGGGAGGGTGAGGTTCGGGAGGACTTGGGGGCTTCAAAACGTGAATGAATGGAATGAGGGGAATGAGTTGAGAGACGGAACAACTCAAAATCGGTTCAGTGAATATCCAGTCTACATGTCATGTGTGCAATGGATGTAGCCGAATAGTGGATGCTGTGAAGATTTTTCCTTGTATTATTACACATCAATGGCTATATTTGATAATAAAAAGTAGCATTTTATTATTATTATTAATTATAATAATTGAGCATACCGATATTCATGGCTTGTTTGGATAGTCAGATAAGTTAAGATAGTTTTAAATTAGTTGAATAAAATATTATTAGAATATTATTTTTTTAATATTATTATCGTTTTGTAATTTGATGAAATTGAATTATTTATTATATTTTATATAAAAATTTAAAAAACTTGTAATGATAGAGAAGATGAGATGGTTTAATGTATCCAAACGAACCTTCAATTCTCTTTATCTTAAGTAAGCCGAGCTTGTTGTACACCAAACATAAGGAATATAAATATTTAATTTATAAAAAAAATTATAAATTAATTTGATTCGGTATAATGCGCAAGATTGTTAAACATTTTTTTTATAAAGTAAAATTATGAGTCAAATTAATTTTTTAAAACTCTGGATAGATTTTCTTTATAATGAATGTATTGTCGTCACCTGGCTTGTTACGGTTCGGCCCCGACTTGTTTAAGTTCCGCAGGCGCAGAGTGCAGCTCTTGCGACTTGCGAGCACTCAATGAAGTTAAAGAAATCTAAACTAATGATAAAAAACAGAGAGAAAGGAAGAAAACAGATCACGCAGAATAGATTCGGTTGGATCAGGGGATTGGATTCGTTATCGTAGCAGCAGTAATAGTATTATATTTTTCTTTTCTTTTCTTTTCTTATTATTATTAATTCTCCCTCCAAATTTAAAACCGTACCACCAAAAATACTCGCTAAAATTAAAGTAAAAAGCATCCCCTCCTCCTCCATTCCAATCTCTCACCCAACATGGAATTCATTCATATTATATATTCCCCAATTTCTCTCCACCAAAACTAAACATATTCAGATCATGCCTAATATATTAATATTAATATTATTTTATTTTATTATATAATATTATGCAACCTTCCCACTCCGTTTCTCCCGCTGATCCTTCTCTTCTCTTCTTCAGTTCCCAGTTCCCCCTCCTTAACGTTACAAAACCCTAAAGAAATGGCACCCATCGACCCCCACTCGTTCACAGACTCCACCCACCCACTCGCCACCCACGTCTCTCTCACCCTCTACGTAGACTTCTCGACCTCCACCATTCATGGCTCGGCCCTCATCTCCCTCCCGAACCCTCACTCCGGCGCTCTCTCTCTCGACACTCGCTCTCTCACCATCCACTCCATTCGCGACCCCATTTCCCTTTCCTCGATCCCTTATTCCCTCTCCCCTCCTGATCCAATCAAGGGCTGTCACGTTACCGTCTCTCTCTCCAACCACTCCTCCTTCCTCGTCCTCTACTCCACCTCCCCGTCCTCCTCGGCCCTTCAATGGCTCTTACCCTGGCAAACATTCAACAAGAAGTACCCCTTCGTCTACACCCAATGCCAGGCCATCCACGCTCGATCGGTCTTCCCCTGCCAGGACACCCCCGCCGCGCGCGTGCGCTACAGCTGCCGTATCAACATCCCGCGCCAGCTCTCAGCGGTGATGTCCGCTCGCCACGTTGAGCGGCGCGCCCCGTTGAGCCAGGAGGCCGCGGCGTTGGTCTGCGACTCCTCGCTGTGGTGTTCGGAGGAGAGGGTCGTTGAGGAGTTCGAGATGGAGCAGCCGATACCGCCGTACCTGTTCGCCTTCGCGGTGGGGGAGCTAGGGTTCCGGGAGGTGGGGCCAAGGACTAGGGTTTATGCCGAGGCGGTGCCGGGCTTGTTGGACGACGCCGCGAGGGAGTTCGCGGGAACGGAGGATATGATAAGGCAAGGGGAGCGGTTGTTCGGGCCGTACGAGTGGGAGAGGTTCGATTTGTTGGTGTTGCCACCGAGCTTCCCGTACGGGGGCATGGAGAACCCAAGGATGGTGTTCTTGACGCCCACTGTTATTAAGGGTGATGCCAGCGGGGCCCAGGTGGTGGCCCACGAGCTTGCGCATAGTTGGACCGGGAATTTGATCACTAACAAGACCAATGACCATTTTTGGTTGAATGAGGTATAGCTTGTGTACATTAAGATTTGTTTGGTTTTTTCTTGCTGTTTGGTTTTTTTTTTTATCCTTTTTGTGTTTCTCTTCTTTTTATTTTTTTGCTGTTTTTTTTTTTTTCCTAATATTGTTGTGGTCTTCTTAATTCATCCATCTGTGCAAGCTTATTTTCTCATTATTTGCATTTTTTAACTAGTTATTTTCTGTTGGAGAATATGAGGCCGTAAAAGGAAACTCTTGCAGATGTTCAAAATGCTTAGAAAACAAGCTACTTGAGTGTTTCTTCTTTCCTTAGCCTCGTATTTGTTGATAGCCGAATTGGGATTTACGGTTGGTTTTGAGTTCTTGATGTGACGATTCACGAAGATCTAAGGTTAAATATAAGATATCAAGATTTTTTGGTAATATATAAACTTTGAATTGCATCAGAATCGTAGAAGAATAATGAAGTACTGGTTTGTTGAATAAGTTGAGATTCATTAATCGCATGTTTTGTGGTGGCAAGAGCGAGTTTTGTTCTCTGGAACTGACTTTAGTTTTCTTGTTTCTTGTACTAGGGGTTTACTACTTATGCGGAGAGAAGGATTGTCGAAGCTGTACAAGGGGAGGACAGAGCTACATTGAATATTGGAATTGGTTGGAAAGGTTTAAATGAGGAGATGGAGCGATTCAAGGACAAGATGGAGTTCACAAAACTCAAAACCAATCAGGAAGGTGTAGACCCAGATGATGTCTATTCTCAAGTCCCATATGAGAAAGGTTTTCAGTTTCTATGGCGTATTGAACGTCAGGTATGCCTACTGTTTCTTAGTATGGATTTATTCTGTATGTTTCCTTATCGCCTCCTGAAAACATATAAAATGTATCATTTTAAGTCTGATAAATGTGCTTATGAAAGTGACGGTGCCTTCTGCCCCTTGCAGTAGTTATAGGAGTATCTGATCCTATGTTATGCATATAATATTGGTGTAACTGGACATTATTGTATGACGAATATTCTGACCAGTTGTGTTTTTCCTCTCGACTGCATAGATTGGAAGGCCTGCGTTTGATGAATTCCTCAAGAAATACATTGCCACCTTTAAGTTCCAATCAATTGATACCCAGACCTTTCTGGACTTCCTGAAAGCAAACATCCCCGGAATAGAGAAAGACATTGACTTAGAATTATGGACTGAGGGTACTGGTATCCCTCCAGATGCATACGAACCAGTTTCTAATATATATACCAAGATTGTATCACTTGCCAATGGGTTTAAGCTAGGGAGGATGCCAAGAGAGGATGAAGTTGCAGACTGGCAAGGGCAGGAATGGGAACTCTACTTGGAGAACTTGCCCAAATCCGTCGAAACATCACAGGTAGTGGTTTCTTATCATGTTAGAGTTTCCCAATCGTTTTTGTTTCGATTTATTTATTCTTTTGTTAATATCATGATTGCTGTGTGTTTAACCCTCTCCCCCTTAAATATATTAGATTTCCTGTCTAATACATCGTGGTCTACAACCTCTGAACTGGTGTAAGGATGTTTTTTACTTGAATAAATGGGTTTAAGTGATGATGAGGTAATTTGTATATGCAGGTTGCTTTAGATGTGTTTAATAGAAATCTCATCACCATGTTACGTGATGTCAATCGACAGAACTGGCTGAATACTGTCCTATATATTTTTAACACCTAGGGGTTGGTTCAAGTGGTAAAGGCCTTGGGCTTGAGGGTATGCTCCTCCCAGGTCTAAGGTTCAAATCCCCTTGGGTGCGAACAATCTCTAGGAGCCATCGGACTGGAAGATTTTCCCCTTAAATTATCCTAGGTGCACTTGTAGGAAACTCATTGCCAAGGGCTTGTGCACTCCCAGATTAATCGGGACGCTATTCCTGGACACCCAGTGCCAATAAAAATAAAAATAAAAAATACTGTCATTTTTTCCTGAGGAAAAAAAGAAGTTTATTTGACCAGAAATAATCTTTGAAGATGAAATGTTTTTTCTTTTTTATTAGTTTCTTATAGGACTTAGCCCACAGTCTAGGCACCCGCCCCACAACTAGAATTCTTAATGGGTTATTCAAAGACTTGATGCATTGAAACTACCAACATAAAAATAGGTAGATGCGCTGGATCAAAATGCATGCTTTCTCTTGTATGAACCTTTTTATACATTCCTTTGCATAGGCTAAGTTCCGCTGAACACACATTCTAGATCTGGTATTGAACCTCTTAATGCATTCTCCGTTTCCTCAAGAACCAAAGATCTTTTTTATTTTATAGGTAAGCAAGAACTTTTATTGATAGCAATAGGCATTGCCCGTGTACACGGCTCGTATACAAGAGAAACACTTAAGTATGATTGACAATTGATACGAGAAAGTTATGGATACGCAATCCATTGAATTCTATTTACAATTTACCATTGGAATAAAGTATTGCAAAAGAAAGTTCTAAGCCCATCCATGGCCTGTTTGTTTTCCTCCAAGACACCACCAAAAGACAAGAACCAAAGAAAGCTAACTATTGCATAATTCTTCAGTTCAAGTCATTCACATAAATGTAGAACTCCTTGATATACTTACTTTTATACTTTTTAATCTCATGGACCCAAAAATGTTTAGTTACACTTGTCTGATCATAATTTTGGTTGGATGTGCAGGTCTTGGCCTTGGATGAACGCTATAGGCTATCGGAATCAAAGGATTATGAGGTGAAGGTTGCCTTTCTCCAAATGGCCATTTCATCTAAGTGCAGAGATAAATATGGTGAGGTAGAAAAAACGTTGAAGGAAGTTGGAAGGATGAAGTACCTTCGCCCACTTTACACTGCTCTTGTACAAGGCACTGGAAAGGAAGAGGAGAAGATTTTGGCTGAGAGGGTGTTTGCAGAGGCTTGTGACTTTTATCACCCCATAGCTAAAGGGGTTGTTGCATCAATCTTTGCCAAGCACCTCTAGAGTAGTACTATATAACAATAATCTTCTTTGAACAGAATTTCTTAGGCTTATTCCGTAAATTACTTTTTTTATCTTCTAAAGTTTGTAGGCTTATACTATATGTACGGATTGTGTTGAATATATCATGCATCTTGGAATGATTTTATCTTAGTTAACTGAAATGATCTAAAGAGGCAATCTAGCTAGTATCTTTGGGTTTTGAATTGTGGAAGACGAACCCTGTACATTTCCTTGAAGTTTTCATTGCTTGTCAGAGGAGTGAAAATTGATTTTCATGAATGTTTTCTGTTTTACTCGAAAGTTATTTGCATTTCATAAGTTGATTATTTTTCACTGTTTTATAATAAACGAGCAATTCAACTGCAAAAGTAAAATGTTCGTATTGAGTACCTCGTAACGAAGAAAAACAATAATCCAATACAATGACTTAAGCCCTGTTAGATGTAAGAAGTGTTCTATCTCATCTCATCTCATTATTATAATTTTTTTAAATTTTTATGTAAAATATAATAAATAATTTAATTTTTTTAATTTTAAAATAATATTTTATTTAATTTTTAACTTTTTTTTCATCTCAACTCACTATCTAAACTGTATCTAAAGAAAATTATGTTAGAGGATGAATTGTGGTTTTGACAGGACATCGTGAGTTTGGGGTGGGTCTTAGTCTGTGTGTGGTCGTTGGAATGAGTTTCATCCCAAACTAATTATTTATGGAACTAACTATTTTTTTAACTTCTCATAAAAAAGTTAAACTCATTTCAATCTACTTCATACATCAAAACACATATCTCAACCGATTTACATTCAAACACATCTCAATAAGACTCACAAAATATTATTCACAAATCAATTCAGATAATCTGAGACCACATAAGCATTCAAACACAATCTAGTCTCTCATAAAGATGGGAGAATGAGGGGGAGATTCTAGATGAGAGAAAGCTAGAATAATCGCTTTCATGATGGATGATGGTATTGGCGGTTATGACTCTCGAAACATAAGGGGTTAAACAGCGGATTATATATGGGCGTAACCAATTCGATTCGATTCAATTTTAGATTTTTTTATAACCGAATATATATACTAATTTTGAAATTTTAAGAATTGATACTGGATTGATTCACCACCAAAACAAGAATTTTTTATTTTTTCGATTTCGATCTATTTTTCCGGTTTTACGGATAAAGTAAATCATACTCTTACAAAAACTTTAACAAGTTATTGATTCATATCCCTCATTTTATGTTATATTAATATAATATTAATTTTAAATTATAAAATTAAAATTTATATGTTATATCAAAATTCAAATATTATATTAAAAAATTAATTTATGTTATATCATAATAAAATGTGTTATTAAGATTTATAAGATTAATTTTATGTTATATCAAATGTTATATTAATTTTATGTTATAAGATTAATAGACGTGAATAATAATATTTTAAAATTTTAAGTTATATTAATTAGTAATTTAGTATATAATATAAAAAAATCATATAAAAAAATCTTATATCTAATATAAAAAATAACAAATAACAAATATATATGTTCAATTGAACCAGTGTTTTTAATAAAAAAAAAAAGCGCTGGAGGTAGTCGGTTTGTGCAAGCACTGGGCAAACGGTGCCAACATGAAAAAATTAAAATGACTTCGTTTTAATTTCAGTTTAATTTTTCGCAATTTGCCCCCATTTCCCCAACTCTCTCTCATTATGTCTGTGTTTCAACCCCTTCCTTCTCTCTATGTTTCTTCGACCATGATCTCTCTGTTTCTCTACCCAGTTGCCTCTTCCTTCCTTCCTCTTTGTGCAAGAAATTTCTCTCCAGCGGCGAAGCCCCTTCCTTCGTTCCT
>QEOT01004567.1:19541-60010 GCA_003123785.1 Pterocarya stenoptera
TGTACATTAAGAGATGATATTAATTTTCTGTGTACATTAAGTGCAGTTTATTTTATGCTCTTAATATTTATCTTATTATTTCAGGTCATTTACTCAAATAATATTCTAAAAAATTAGAAGATATTAAGTAATATTGTTTAGTTAATTACCTAAAATAATAACATAAATATTGTGTAAATTAGAAATATAATGGTAGAGGAAGGGCGGAAATGAGGCTTCAGGAACGTCTGGGCACAAGGAAAAAGAAAAAAAAAAAACAAAAATACTCTATTTGCGGCGAACATGAGTCGTCGAAAATAATGTAAATAATCGATTATAAAACCTATTTTCGGCGATTAATACGTGCCGCAAATAGGTTTTATAGACATGTATATTTTTATAGGCGAGGACAAAAATCATCGATAAAAATTTATTGCGGCGATAAATTGACTATTTGCGGCGATTTTGTTTCGTTGCTGTTAGTATTTCTCGGCGATTTTCTGTGAACTTGGACACTCTTTTTTCGACGATTTTCCTGGATTTTTGCGGCGAGTAATAATCGCCGGAAAAGGGTTTTTTTCAGACGATTTTTTGTCATCGCTACAAATTCTCAGAATCGTCACTTTAAAATCGTCGACTATGCGGCGATTTAAAAATCGCCGAGAGAGGTCAAAATCAGCGATTTTGGTGGGTATTTTCGACGATTTTGAGCGCTGAGAAAAGGCTGATTTCTTGTAGTGAGATTACTAGGAAAGAGCTTAGGAATGTCGGTGAAGCTAATGGTGGTGGTGGTTGGCCGTGGGTGGAAGCGTGGGTGGCGGTTTGAGGCCAAAAATCACAATGGGGGAGCTTCACCGGTGGCAGATCAGAGCCAAGGATGGGTGGTTTAGGTTGCTAGGAAGTCGGTGATGATGTAGTGACGAGCTAGTGGCTAGAGGTGGTGCGACGGCGGTGCTGGAGCACCAAAGTCGTGCGGCTTGAAGCTGTGCGTGGGAGAGTGTGGCGGCACTGGAGAGGCTTAAAACTAAGGGGGTGGTCGGCGGCCGGAGGGGAAGAGAGGGAGAGGGGTGGTGTCGGTAGAGGGAGGCGCACGGTGGTGAACTAGCCGGACTAAAAAAAAAGCACAGGGAGGGAGAGAGAGAGTTGTCGCGTGGGAGGAGAGAACCAAAGGGGAAATAAGGAGAAAAAGAAAAAGGGGAGGAAAGAAAAAGGAATAAGAAAGGAAAAAGGAAAAAAGGAAAAGGGAAAAGAGAAAAAAATAAGGTTTAATCTTCACAACTTAGGTCACGAAGATGATCCAACGAAAATGATTTTAAAACAGTAAATTTAAATAAAATAACTTAAACGCAGTAATTAAGTAAAATAAAATAATAAAATCTAACAATAAACTAATTTAAATTAAAGAGCAATTTAAATAATAAACAATATTGAATAACAAAAAAAGACACATTAAAATAATTTCACAATTTAGAATATTATAAAATAGTATAACAAAACTCATATAAATTTTAAAACAAGAAGACCAATTATAAAAATAAATCAAGTAACTATTTAATTAAAATACACGTAAATACGGAGTGTCACATTTGGCCTTGAGGTGATCAGGATATTACAATTTTACCCTTAAAATTGCATCAAGCAGGTACATCTCCCGCTCCTCATTCCAGCGCCAATTCTTTTTCGCTCCATTATGTACTTTTTCCCCCCACCTAAGAGAAACGCCACACAGCATCAGATGCTATACTCAATGTCAAACCAAACTTAGTCAAAATTAGTGGATTGAAACCAATTTAGTGAAATCTGAAAATTAGTCGAACCATATTTGCTATATCCAATGGACAGTCCCTCATCCACTAAATTAATTAAAAACAAAAAATTTTAAATTAAGCCGTGCGTTGGGTAGTACTCAACTGGCTTGCAATACCTTTACATTATATTCAAAAAGTTTGGCGCTATAAGTGTGGCACTGTAGATTCGGCTGACATGTTCAATCTAGTTCAACTAATTCAATTAAAAATTTCTGGTATGAAGCACTTTTCTTTAGCAAACTGGTTCAGTAATTCAGTTGTTGGCAAAAGTAATGCAAATTATTTTTCACAATTAATTTATTTGTGTATGGGAATGGAACTTGCAGCATTCCTACAGACTACTAAATGACCCAGCAAGGTCTAACTATGCTAGATTTTTGCACCAACTTTCAAATTGCAAAGCTGCTGTGAATTGCATTTGACAACCTGCCACAATGTTTAGTTATCTCTACACACTACGAAATCAATCATCTTGTGCATCATCTACCAACAGTCGTAATATTCACTTGTTGCTGCTGTTTCGCATCAAATTCAGCAACCGTACCTTGTATTTTCTACGGGGCCGGGATTAGTTTATTTTGTACAATACATGCACAATAGTATAATTGGACCAACTCCCACCAGCTCTTCCAAATTGCAAAGCAATATGTCTTTCAAACTTTAATGACAAGTTGTCGCCTGCATTAACATTACAATACAGCGGATATATGATTAGTAAATTATTTTATTGTTAATTCACAATCAACACAAACACATATCTATTACCAAGGGCTAAGGCACATTATTTTCTGCACGTAGTACGCCCGGCAGCTCGCACATTTCAATCCTACACCTGAATAAACAGAACTCCAATTTAGTTTTGAAAGTTGCACGAGTTCAACCATTCAAATATGAGGACTCGCAACTAAATACAGCATTTACAATATTGTTAATGACAATGAAGATATTTGTGGGTAATTGCCACATGCCTTGTAACAAAACATAAACTATGTTTACCTTCCATCTGGTCATTTAAGTAAGCATGCGTCTACTCTGACACAGGCTCTTCATCTGTGGAAAAATCTTCATTGTCTGAATATTCCCACCATAACCATATTTTGAACCAGATCCAACATCGGCATCGTCAATAAGATCTGCTTGTCTTGAGCCATGCCTATCCATATCCATGACTTCTCGTGCATCAATATGCCTAGGTTCTATACAAGTCTTACTTAGTGGAGTTGAGACAGGCATAGCAGGACACTGGACAGGTATGTAATCATATGAGGATTCATTTTCTTGATAGGTATCATCAGCACTTGACTCGCCATCAATATATTTTGAGACCGTTGGCCCTGGTGGAATATCGTATACATTCTTATTTGTGAACTTCCGCACAACATACCAACTACCTTTAACCCTTAGATCTTTTATGTAAAAGCATTGGGAAGTTTGGCATGCCAACACAAATGGTTCATCCTTATACCAAGTCTTGTCCATGTTGACACTAGTCATATGGTCATCCATTCGTACTCCTCGTTTTGGATCACCAACGTCAAACCATTTACATCTGAACAGGTACACACGACGCCATCCCATGTAGTGTAACTCCAAGACATCATGGATAACACCATAGAAGTCTACATTATTAAACTAATTCTCACCAGTTACCAACATACCTGAATTCTGTGTACACCGTCATAGTTCACGGTGCTTCGTATGGAACCTTTTTCCATTTATAATGCAGTCAGCGTATGATGCAACCCAACTTTTAGGACCACAAGTTAATGCATATAGATTAGTGGACACATCAAGTGAGTTAATGGTATGCTGGCGTTTAACCTACCACAATATTTTACACAAAATCAATTATTATAGTTTCTTCATAGTGGTCATAATAGGGATATTTTCTAATTACCCAAAAGTGATCACGAGAACTTACATGTTTATTGAACCATGTTGGAAACTCATTTTGATGTGTGCAATCCACAAAATTTGTGTTCAATCGCTGACATATTTTGTAGTGCTCTTTGCACACATAACCCAATAGGCCAATCCATATAAGTAAGCAAGTTGGGGAAATGCAACATAGTAAGTAGTGCACAATCAAAAATGTAGTTGTGTAACTCATTGAGATATCAGGGATACGTACTCTAGGTAGGACCCAATCTCTATACAGTTGTTAAGAACGTACCAATGGGCTGAGGTAAGGAGTTTATGATCTAACTACACATCGAGGCTATACCCAACGGACAGACTTTTTTTTTTTCGAAAATTGAGAATCCACCTAGTCTCCTCTTCTCGACCATCAATGTTGCGGTTCGCTTGATTGAACTTCGTCTCAACATTCTTGAGATACATTGAGCAAACTGTAAAGTATTCGAGGTGAATGTAGGCTTCTACTATTGAACCTTTTGGGCGTGCTTTATTCTTAAAATACTACTTGAACTTGCCGAGATATCTCTTAAATGGGTACATCCACCTATATTGTACTTGACCTGCAAGTATGGCCTCACGGGATAAATTGACAGCGAGGTGGACCATGACATCGAAAAATGAAGGAGGGAATATCATCTCCAATTTGTTCAAAATGATGACAATATGATTTTGAAGCTGGGATAGGTGATTTATATCCAGTGTTCGTGCGCAGAACGCTTTGAAGAAACTGCTAAGTTCAGTCAACACTAGGGCAATATCATTTCTTAAATACCCCCCAACTACGATAGGAAGTAGTCTTTGCAAGAACACATGATTGTCATGGCTTTTCAACCCTAAGATTTTGCAATCACGTACATAAACACAACGCGAGCTATTAGCAGCAAACCCATCGGGGAATTTGACCTTCTCCAGCCACTCACAAAATCTTATACCCAAAATCTCCAGGTCAAGCTGATTGGGAATTTAATTGACACATTTTCTTATGCTTAATTGTTCAAGATTCAAGTGCTTTGCATGATTCTTAGCTTGTTTGTTTAGAATTTTAGATGTCTTTTATATTTATTTAATTCTTGAGAATTCTTGGGTATTTTGCAGTTGTTTAATTAGTGAATTAGGTTGAAATTGGGTTGATTTAGTCAAAACAGAATAGTATTTGGTTTTTGAGTTCTAACTGGAGCTACAGAGCTCTGTTTCAGGTGTCGTTTATCTTGCTGGACAACTAAGAGGTAGGCCTAAAACTTTTATGAACAACCAAACTCAGTTATGCCATTTTGAAGTTCAAAACTTAGAAGAAATAGAGAAGTCTAAATCTGTGATGCCCCCAAATTCTACTTGGGATTGGACAGATATTTGAAGCATTGAGACATGCAACACAAGGTTACCTGGCCCCGTTCATGACATATAATATGCAATGTTCCTAACATGCATCTAGCATTATGCAATATTCGCAGCGAATAATTTTTTTTTCTTTTTTAGCAATACTTTGCACCAAACTAAAATATCCCAAATACATAAATCATATTTCATACATAATGACATACTAAATAACTGAGATCACAACACTAGTCCAAAATAGCTGCGATCAAAAGAGTGTTGGAGATTGAACTCCCCAAATACAAGTAGTAATCTGAGACAACTACTGTACTATCATCTATGTTGCACCGTCGCTTAGTCAACCATTTCATTTTGGTCGATTATCGGTTCTCCTTCAGATCTTGTAACAAGATCTATCATTCAGGAGGAATGGTAGTTGGGACTTCTACAGTGAGATTTGATTACAAATCTCAGCAAGTTAACAAAAACTTTCACACATGTTAATGATGCATGCATGGCAGTAAAAGTATGAATGCATAATTAAAATTATAAGTAATCATAGCATAACTTGACATACAACATAACATAACTAATATAACTCAAACTAAATCGTGAACTGAACTTGACTTGCTTAAACTAAACTGAACTTAAACTGAGACTTGACTTAACAAGAACTTGATCTAAAACTGGACTTAACATGAACTTGATCTGAGACTTGACTTAACTTGGAATCTTTTTCTTTATCTACCTAAGCTTATCTTTTTTAGTACTACATGGGTTCCCTAGAGCCATGTGTTCCTACCGATTATCGCATCACATCACAGGTATCTACACCAGTTGTGAGTGTGTTATGGCTGGTATCTGCACCAACGGTATGTGCCACACTCTATGTGGTTCCCATACCTCGTGCGTCATACTCATGATGAACCTCCACGAGAACCTAAATTTGTCTGGTATCTGCACCATTTGAAATGTGTCTCCATCGGCGTTAGGGTCTAACGTGCTCCGATGACTAGCTAGTTAGGCCCCGCTCGCTACCCGTCGACTGTATTACATCAACTTAGAGAATTTCACACCTATTTAGACATTCCAGCGTGAACAAAGGAGTTTCACTGGGATATTACCCCATCCTAACATTTAGGGTCATAATTGACATGAATGTTCTCGAAATACACACACTGTATTCGAGCTCAAACGTGACTGGAATACCAAAGGACAGAAAGCCCTTATGTACACAACATGACTTGAACATTTATCATAATACATCATTCACTTGAGATAAAAATATTTTGTAACATGATATAACATGTAACAGACAACATTTCTCAACATGGCATAACATGTAACTGATAACATTTCTTATCATGGCATGACATGTAATAGATAACACTTCTTAACATGGAATAACTTTCTTTAACATGACATTCTTGCAACAATGCATATTACATGGCATTACATGCATGTACATATGGCATACTTGGCTTAACATAACGTACCTGACATTCCTCTTCTGATGAAAAGTATCATAGACAAAATAATATTGTAACCACTTGGCATGACACATGTGATAACATAAATACATACACTGTAGTACCTTTGCTTATCACCTATACAACATTAAATTGATAGTAAGTTAAAAGCTAATTTACCTCGATCGTCACGTTTCTAAACAAAACTCAAGCACAATCACGAGGAACTGAAAGTAGTCGTTTCTAAAAATTAGAACTTAGTCACTAACAATTAGAAATATGGAAAAATATTAACTTAGAGTAAAATTATCATTTTACCCTCTACATTTGAAAAAATGACCATTTTACCCCTAACTTAACGATTTTGCATCCTAACTCCAAAAAGACCAAAATTTACATGCCTAAGCACAAATATCAACTCAGAAAAATTTAAAACTAAACACAACCATTAAAACTCTGTAGGGCCGAAATTTTACATATTCTATTCATTTGATTTTTGTTTCTAACTTGTTTTGATTAACCTCTTGATCCATGACATATAAAGATGTGTTCTTCAAATAAAAACATTACATGGTTTAGAAAGGTGTCCTAAAACAAATCCAAACTTCAAACTCAAGATCACATGGTTAAAAATCAACCAAAACATAAATTTAGACAATAACATCATCACTTTGGCCTAACCGAATATCTCCTTGCATAAAATTTCATCTCTTCGAAACTAGCATCACATATATTCAAAAAAACATTATAAAATGTATATAAGAGGCTTAGGATCCTAAAATAAAAAAAAAATCAAAGCCATTGGATTAGGATTAAACCATAAGAAATTTAAACTTTCTCAAAACAGAAACTGTTTTTCCTCTTCCGGTTTCTAAGTTTCTAGATCTAAGAAAATCTTTTACCAAAACTTTTAATCATGCAAAAAATCCTCAAATAATCATATAAACATGTTAATAGTACTCCATAAAAGTTTCGGACCAAGATCTATCCATTTATTTGGTCAAAAACTCCAAACAATAACACACTCTCCCGTTTATCGCCCAAATTAACATTTAAGGGGTTTGAACAACTTTTGATCAATCAAATGATCTCCAAATGGAACAAAAAAGATATCCACGTAAAATAGAATAAAAAACGAACAACTTAAATGAAGGAAACTTTGTGAGAAAAAGTTTCAAATAAGGCGTTCAGAAGAGACCAGAAAAACTGTCCGAGAGAGTCTTTTGTGTTCTATCAAGGAAAAGTGTAAAGGAGGGCTGCTTTTTCTTAGGAAGTGGACTGGAGAGCCTCTTACACAAGTTATGGAAAGTTATAGGACTGAAAGAAAGCTTGAGTGTTGGCCTTTTCTTCCCATTACAATAAACAAAAATCAGCCCAATATATTTTCTTAAGGTGGAATGTAAAAATGAAAGAGTGAGGTGGTCCTTTAGATTTTTACATCAAAACTTTCTAGGTCCTCTTTTGGAAAGATTTGGTTAGCCAAGTGGGGATGCAAAACTTAGCCAAGAAGTAATGCCAATGAGACCAAATTCGTAGGCCTTAATGGGCCTAAACCGAATGGGCCTCAATTTTGAGGTTTTAAGAGGGCTTCAGTTGCTATCAAGTCCAAATCTAATATCACTTGGCCCAATCAATTTTTCAATATTAACAAGGTTGGATAATGATGTTCTAATACAAATTGAAGAATTAATAGCATGTGGAAGTATTTTAATCAAGAGATTAAATACAATGCTAAAAACTTATTCATTTAGGTTTTGGAGGTCAACTTTATGTTTTGGATAAAACCGTTTAGGATTTCGATTTCAACCATGCTTTTGGGTTCTTAGTTGGACTCCAACTATATAGGATTTCAATAGGGTGTAAATCATCTTTGGTTTGGCACAATTTGATTGGTCGGATGGAATAAGATTTTTGCTTAGGTGGCATGATCTCACACTTTGATTCCTTCAAATCCATCAAACGTTCCTCATGGTGCCAAGTGTCTAATACTATTCACTAAGTGTGGCTAAAATTTTGCCAAGTATCCAAATAAAACTTCTCTAATCTAATTTGGACATTCCACACTGTGATTTTGAAACACGCCAATTGGTGCATTTATCAAGGCAACTATTCACTCCGAAAAAGTGAATCATAAACTTCGCACTAAAAATTCTTAAATATTCATATTAAACTACAGTGAAAATTATTTAGTGAAATTCATCCATGAAGTGTCCCTAAAAATAATTTCATAGTTTCAAATAAGTGTTTTGTCCGAAAATATGAAAATTGACTTATTACCCGATAAAATCCTAAATAATCAACTGAGTCTAATGGCGCAGACTATAACGTATTCTGATACTTATAACCACCTCAAATAATTAGAATCGCACTTCTGGCACCATAGTGAATGATAACACAGACTATGTTGATAGATTAAAACCTATGCGATTGGTCGATTCGTGAAAACTTATGGAGTTTTCACGAGGTTCCTAAAACCAAAAGAAATTTCACCTTTGAAATTCTAGCGGGCTGCTACAGAATCTATCTAGAAGTTCATTGCAGCCCAAACCGAGTTTCAGTTTTCAGCTTGTATCTAGAGTTCTAGAAGTTGGAATGAAGTAAGGTTAGGTGCGTTGGAAATATGAGAAAGAGATCTAAAATTTTTATGAAGGTCCCAACTCCAAACTATATCTTTCTGATGCTCTAAATACAATGGAAGTCGGGAAGCCAAGAATTCTGAATTTTCAGCAACAGATATGGGTAATATCTTTTGTTTTAAAATTTCAAAAGAGAATCGATTTTGAATGGATTGGATGGACAGAAGATATGGAATGAGGGTTTTGAAAATAAAAATTTCCAGAAAAAAGAATAAAAAAGAAAAAAAAAAAGAATTCACAAAAGAATTCAAAAGAAATTAAAATTCAAAATGCGTTAGGGACAGCCTAAACATACTTTAGTATTTTGATCATAACGTCCTCCTCCCATTTCATATTGATGAGATTCTTGGTGGGTTGGAAATCTATCTTAAAGGACTACAACTTTGTTGCTAACAAGGATTCTCAAATTCTGACTCCTGAAACACGTACGCTATTGCCAAGATAAGTCCTAAAAGTTAGGGGAACATTAGAAAAACCTTAGGGTTTCTTTCTACCATGTATAAGTATATTATTAGCACGAAATCGAGGGAGAAGAGTCTGAATTTTAGAGTCCAATAGTCTGAGATCATTCTTTAAGTTTCTTTTGAGCAGGCAGATCTGGAGAGCAGAGGCGAGAGTCACATGCTTTATCAACTGACTCCAACCAAGAACACTAGTTTTTTTCTTTTTCTTTTCAATTTCATTATGAGCTAATTTTATTTTCTAAAACTTTGATGTAGTCTAGCATTGAACAAACAATTTGTATTATTTAGTTATTTTATTTTCAATATTTCCATGATTGAGTGTTTATTCATTGTTCTTAATGCTTGTAATTTTCTAACTAATTATTGTTCGATCTATTGAATCACAATGAGACCAAAAGGTGATTTGTGATTAGTGCTCTAGGATTAAGCAGTACCACTAGTTAAGCGATAGTAAAGATACTTTATAGCGATTAATGTAATTTTTAAGAAAAATCCAAAAAACTTAATAAATCTCCAATTAATTAAATTCACATAAAGATATGGAATTACTAATTGGATATATTTTTAGTATTATTTGAGAGAAAATACTGAATAATTAATGTATTTTTATCATTGACTTGGGATAATTGGAATTCTATAACAAGGAAGAATAAATTGTGTGAGATTCACTAGGTGAAATCAAACGCTTTATATCTATTCTTATTATCTTTAAAATCTTAATTATAATGCTCTTTTCTTTAGTTTAATTTAGATAATCTGTTCTTTAAATTCCTGTTTTTCTTAAAATACTTTATTACTTGTTACGATTTTGTACACTTGTAGATATTTTCAACACAACATACGCCGTGCATTGACTTTATCTTTTATTTTTCCAAAAAAGTTCATTAAAGTGCTGAAGATGTTATCGGAAGTGTTTTTCTCAATATGAATAATAGCTAGATTGTGTCGTAACGTAAGGGTTAACCAACAAGGTAATTTGAAGAATATGCTATTCTTCATCCAATTCAACTCTTGAGTAGTGTGTTTTCTCTTCCTATGAATTTTACCAAATTGCAGATCCCTGAGCATATGTAGTTGACTTAGAATATTTGAGCTAGCTAAAACTGTTTGTAATGCTCGGCCCAGGGCCTGGGCCCACGATTTTTTTTTCTTCTTCAGTTCTGAAGACTCCACACTACGTTGCTTCTAGGTAAATCTATTTCCCCCCATTTTTATTTCTTTGCTCCCGTAACCTACGCTTCCTCATGCCCAGTTTTTTTTTTCTCCATTGATTTTCTCTCCCTCATATTTCTCTCTTTTGATTTTAACCTCTCCCCACGTTTCTACGGTTTATTTTCGGTCTCTCACATAGAAACCTCCCTCACCACATTTGGACTACTCAAATTCTTCCTCTTACACAAATTCTAGTTCATCCCTTGCTAGTGCTGCGTTATTCCGTGGGTCCTCAAAATCTCTTCATCGTTGGCTGGTTTCCAAGAAGGTGAGCCATCTCCCTCTCTCTCTCTCTCCCCCTCTCTCTGTTTCTCTTTGCCTCTCTGACAGTTTTGTATTTTTTTTTTCTTTGGGTGGTTGCTCTGTACAGACGGCTTGTGGGTCTCAAGATTCTAGTGTTGCCGTCGAGCCTTGCATTGGTAGTGCTGACTTTGGTAAAAATCTTTTCTCTCACTGTCCAACTTCAGTCTCTTTATTTTTATTTTTATCCTCTATTTATTTTTCGTGCACTCCCTACAACAATTGCTTTTCACAGGACAATTCCATTTCCTTTTCACACACAGACACTCTACTTTTTTTACCGAGTCACGCAAAAACTCATTTTATTTTCATAGTGTGTTTCCCCTCCATCGAGCTGTGCCTCCCTCTTGTTTGTCATTTTTTGTCAAAGAGCTCAAAGCCGGTAAGCCCACGTTACTCTCTTCTTCTCTTTTGTTCATTGCTTAGTAAAAGGGGAATCTTTTGTGATTTTAAGTTTAGTATTTCAATTATTTATGTCAAAGTGTAGTGATTTGGGTTGATGTGTGGCGAATGGAAATGATTGATGGCTGCTCGGGGTGTTTATTGTTTATTGACTGTGTATGCAATGTGTGTTTGAGCTGGTTGTGTTGGGTGTGTTATGAGTGGCGTTGATACCCAAGATTTGAAGTGTTGGATGATTAAAAATATATGGTGGTTGTGCTAAATTGAATGTTGGAGTTGACTTGGTTGTTTGTGTTATGTTTTAAATACGGGAGTTGCCGTTGTTGGTTTTGGAGATGTTTTATTGTTGGTTTGGTGTTGGTAAGAGGTAGCTGTATGGATTGAATTTGGCTATTGGGTGGAGATGTTAGTGGCTGTTTGGGGTTTAAATGCTAATGGTTTGAGGAAAGGACTATTCGGGTTTAATTTTATGATAGATTTTGAGTTAAAAAGGGGTTTGTTTTGCGATTATTACTCAATAAATAGAAGCTTGCTGGATTGGTTTATTAAATGTTGGGTATATATTTTGTTTAGGTGGTGTTACTGCTAGAGTTCCAATTCAAAGCGTAGATAATACACAGAAGTCAAGTAAGCAGGATTCCTATACTAGTTTTGCACAAAAGAAATTAAATGAGGTTGACTTTGAAAATATGCATGTATATTTTTGAAAAGAAATCTGAAAACAACCTCCGTATACATAAGTTCTATATAAGAGAAATTATTTTTGTCATGACTGGTGTAGACATGAGCTAATTTTAGCATTATATTTCTGAACAGTAAAAAAGAGCGAATATAAGATTCCAAAAGTTTTGCTTTGATTAAATAAAAAAATTGTGTCTATTATTCTTGGAAATGTGAAATGTTCTAAAAGTGGTCAGTATTCTGTTTTTGATATGACATGTCATCTGAAAATCTTCGCATGTTCTGTTTGGTTTTTGTTAAGGCCTAGCCATGGGTATAGTGGGGGTTTATAACCCTACTACGGGGGTGAAACATGGTATACGGCTCCTCCACGGGTATAATGGTGGTTTATAACCCTATCACGAGGATGAAACATGGTATACGGCCCAGCCACGGGTATAACGGTGGTTTATAACTCTACCACGGGGGTAAAACATGGTATATGGCCCTGTCATGGGTATAATGGTGGTTTATAACCCTACCATGGGGGTCAAATATGGTATTTGTCCCCATGTGATACTCTGATATGCTACGAAGATGAGGTTTCAGTCTGTGATATGCCAAGGGATATTTTTGAAATAAGAAAGTTTTTGTGAAAGCTTCGCTCTGACTTTTTGATAATGTGTTTCAATTTATGCATTCTAAAAGTAAATGTTTCTGTTTTCTAAAAATAAATGTTTTGTTATGTATACCGAATTTTGTAAATATTCATGTTTACATACTAATATATGTTTTCTGTTTACTGAGTTATTAATAACTCACTCCTCTTATCTCCATAATATTTATCGGATGACTTTGATTGAGAATCAGTGATAGAGGTTGTGGGCAAGATTAACTATGGATAGTAGTTGGGTACCTCAGGGTACTAGTGCTGTTGGTGGATTTATTTACTTAGTAGTTTGATTTCAGTATATTTAGATGGTTTATGGAGACTTATGTAAATTCTATTTCATTCTATTATGTTGTTGAGACTTGTAGTGAAGTTGATCTATTTTATTTGGGTTACTGTATTGAGGATCCAATATATGAGTATGTGTGGTTAATTAAATTTAAAGTATTTTACGTTTGAGTTGGAGCATTTGGGAGTAGATATTTTGGATTTTGACGTATCAAAAAAAAAATATTTTGGATTTTGGATATATATTATGTTGGAGTTGATTATCAGGTGACAGGAGTTAACTCCCTGGACTTCCTGGATCGGAGCGTTACACTGTTGGTGGCATTCAATGATCTTTTTTACCGTTGAACAGTTGTTTTCTCGATCTCCAAATGTGGTCAAGCGGTAAGAAACGACATAATTGACCATCCCTAGTTAAGTAAATATTATGCTGATCTCTTTGGAAATAATTCATTCATTTCTTTTTTGAAAATGAGATTTGGATTATTTTCTTCAAAATTAAAAGCTAAATAACAAGGTGAAAGCATGGGATTGATTCATGTTTTGAAAACACGTGGAATGTACTTGGCATTAGTTGCTCCACCATCTCTAGGTCATTCGATATAACAGTGTAAAATAAGTTAAAAGAAAGAAACCACCCTTTCAGTACTATAAAGTAAATATTATGCTATCTTTGGAAATCCAAAAAGTAAATGATTTTTTTTTTAAATGAGATTCGTATTCTTTGTTCAAAACTAAAAGCAAAATAACAAGTTTAAAGCATGGGATTGATTCATCTTTTGAAAACATGTGTAACGTACTTGGCTTGAGTTCCAAATCTTGAGGGGCCTAGCCAAGAGGAAATCTCTTGTTCAACAAGATATTTTGTTTGCAATGGCTAGTGTAATCCAATTAACGTGTTCATTTTAACAAAGAGGGCTCGACTCCAGTTTTGTTAAGATTTGTTATCTCAAGGTAATCTTTAGCCATAAGATAAAGATTTGCCGATTCTTCATTGCTTGCTTCATTGTCTGAGCTACTTGAATCATCATCCCTTTATAAGTTTCATTGCTTTCTTGCCCTTGTTTCCATCTTTTTTTAGCAGAGGACAATCCATCTTAATATGTCCCAACTTATTACATTTGTAACAAGTTAAATAGTTTTTTTTACCTATATCTTTCTTGGAAAACGTTTTGAATGGTTTCCTTGAAGGAACTTTATTTCTCTTTAAGAATCTCTTAAATTTCATTGTTAACATTGCAACTTCTTCATCTTTGTCTTCAGCTTCCCCATCTTCATCACTTTCGCTTTCATGAGGAACGACTTTAAGTGCCAAGTCTTTAGCTTTCATTCTTCTTCTCCTATTTTCAATATGTACTCATGGTGCGGCCACTAAAAAAGTCTTAGTATTACTAAAAAAATCACCTCTAGTTTTTTTCTTTGTAGAAAAAAACTAAGGTGGTGTGTTCTATTCCTTACTGGTGCTGCCACTGGCAGTAGTGGTTTGTGAGTGACCTTATTGACTGAGATGGAGTGTATGCAGGAGATGTGGGGGAATTTATAGTTGAGTGAAGAAGAGGGAGGTGAAGTTATTTTAGAGGATGGTGCAATATCCGATGTCCAGAAGAAAGGCGAGTGATGCCTAGTTGGTAAGATTTGCTCCGATCGCCATCTTAGCAACAAAGTGGTCGAGGCGATGATGGCCACAATATGGAGACTAAGCAAACTTGCAATATTAAAAGAGGTGGGTGTGAATGTGTTCATTCTCACTTTTGAAACTCATGCTGATAAGTATCTAATCCTTGACGGAAGACCGTGGTCTTTTGATGGGAGTTTGTTCGTGATTGATGAGTTCCAAGGCTTTATCCAACCAAGCCAAATGAAATGTGAAGCTGCTTCTTTTTGGGTTCAATCCCATAGCATGCCTTCGGTGGGCATGAATCAGGAGTGTCGTATTAAACTAGGCACTACAATGGGAGTAGTTGAAGATGTGGATGTAGAGGATGATAATGTAGATTAGGTTTGTTTTTTGAGAGTGAAGAGCAGGTTGGATCTCTATAAGCCTTTAGCTCGTGGGAGGACCATTACATTGTAGGGAGTGAAATACTGGATCCCCATTCAATATGAAAAACTCCCTAGGATCTGTTTTCATTATGCTAGAATTTTGCACCATGCAGCGCAATGTACGAACCAAACAACGGAGATAACTCTTCAATTCGGTTCTTGATTGCGTGCTGACCTCGGAGGAAGGCGACATCGTGAAGCTAATGAGGGAAGATTCAGTTCTCGGGCGACTAGTCAGCGAAGATCAGGGGTGGACAAAGGTGGTGGGTGATGGTGTTGGTCAGGCCGGGGTCATGCAAACGAGCTTCACGAGTCCAGAGTCCCTGGTTCCACAAGCAACACGAAAAGGATCACATGGGCTGGAGGGGATGTTTCACGCCTCCAATGACTATTCTAGAAAGGAAGACCATATTGGCGACATTAGTGGGGGACATCACGGCATCTATGATCATGTAACCTTGGTGCGTGAGCAGAGTGGAGGGGCCTTAAGTGGGTCAGCTTTGAACAAAAGTGGACCGAGAATCCAAGAGGAATTAATGGAAATGGGGTTCAAACCTTTGGTGGGAAAATTAGCCAGTGCATGTCCTTTGGTCGGTGCTGGAAAGCATGCAAACATCACTGATAGGCGCACCATGGTGGGTCACAACACTAGGCTGCATTTTACTGAACCCATCATGCATGGTCACAGCTTTAATGTAGTGATACCTGCACAGGAAATTCGACCATCAAGCTCAATACCCACAGCTGGCACATCCTCGAAAGCAACATGGAAGAAGCGAGCTAGAGGTCCAGGTAACATTTCTAGTCCTCCAAGTGTGGCTTTGAAGAAAAAGTGCAATTGGAACAAAGAAAATTTTGAACCTGTTGATTCACAACCTACAAAAAAAAAGGTAAATTAGTTCTGAGTAGCTCTGATGGTGCTATGACGGAGGATCGTCGAGTGTTACGTGACTTTATGCGATCTGCAAAGTTTATTAACCATCCCTGCCGGAAGCAATGATTCTTCAATTCTTGTGGGCTTGGGAACCCACTGGGAATTAGAGTGCTTCATGATTTAATCAGAAGAGAATGTCTAGACATTTTATTTCTTCAAGAAACTTGTTTACAAGCTAAAGTAATGGAGAAGTATAAATATAGTTTGGGTTTTGATAGTTGTCTGGCTGTGAGTAGTGGGAGGAGAAGTTGGGGTTTAGCTTTGTTTTTGAATAAAAATCTCCAACTCACGATTCTTAACTACTCAAAGTTTCACATTCATGCTTTGGTTAGTAGTGTGCTGTGTAATGTTTAGGATGAGGCTACTTGGTTTTGGTGTTTATGGGCATCCGGAGGCTGCAAAAAGACAGGAAACTTGGGATATGCTTCATTCTCTACAAGTCAATGAGGGTCAAGGTTGGTTGATGATGGGGGATTTTAATGAGATTTTAAGCAACCATGAGAAGTGTGGTGGTAGAGATATAGCAGAAAGACAAATGAGGGCTTTTAGACAAAAGGTAGATGATTGTGAGATGCATGATTTGGGTTTTAATGGCAATCAGTTCACTTGGTGGAATGGTAGGGAAATGTAGTCTAGTATTTGTGAAAGACTAGACCGTTTCCTTGCTAATATGCATTGGAAGAATCTGAATTTTATGGCTGAAGTTTACCATTGTGTGGCTCCCTACTCAAATCATGTGCCTATTATTCTAAAGCAGGGAGAGGTTAGCAGGAACTGGTTTAGCAAGAAGGTATTTAAGTTTGAGGCCATGTTGGTAGATGAACTAGAATGCAAAAAGGTGATTGAGCAGGCATGGACAGGTCTTAGAGGCAGTAGGGAGTTGACAACAATCATGGAAAAAATACAGCTCTATGGAGAGAAACTTGCTGTTTGGAATAATAGTTTTGGCAATGTGAAAAAACATATAGAGAAAGCTAGAATGAACCTACACAGATTGCTCCAAGAGGATATGTGCTATCACATGTGACATAACCATAGAGATGCCATATATGAGTTACAGAAGTGGTTAGAAAGAGATGAACTGATGTGGAAGCATAGAGCAAAAATCATGTGGCTACAGGCAAGGGACAAAAACACCTGGTTTTTCCATAGTCAAGCTTCTCAAAGGCGAAAAAGGAACCTGATTAAGGGGGCTAGGGACTCTGAAGGTGTTTGGCAAATTGGTGACATAAGGGAAGCTATAATTGTTGACTACTTCAAAAACTTGTTTGGTGACATAAGGGATGCTATAATTGTTGCTACTTCAAAAACTTGTTTAAGTCTTTGGATCAACATGGCCATACTGATTTTTTGAAGGATTTTGCAGGGAAGGTTATTCAAGATATGAATAACTCTTTACTCGTGTCTTTACTGTAGAAGAAGTGAGATTGGCTTTGAATCAGATGGATCCTACAAAAGCTCCAGGCCCTGATGGCATGGCTTCTATCTTCTATAAAAATTCTGGAATGTTGTGGGTGTGGATGTGACTGAAGCAGTTCTAAGTGCACTCAATTCTAGCCACTTTCCAGTAGGGATTAATTACATTTTCATCACCTTAATTACTAAAAAGAAAGCACTTGAGGAGGTATCTGACTACCGACTAATTAGTTTATGCAATGTTCTTTATAAGTTAATATCCAAAGTTATTGCAAATAGACTCAAAGGAATTTTATCAAAAGTGATCTCACACACTCAAGCAGCTTTTGTCCCTGGGCGGCTTATTACTGATAATGTGTTGGTTGTGTATGAAATGGTTCATTTATTGAGGTAGAATAGGAAAGGAAAAATGGTTATATGTCTTTGAATCTAGATATGAGCAAAGTTTATGATAGAGTTGAGTGGAGGTTTATTGAGATGGTGATGTTAACAATGGGCTTTAATGCATAATGCGTGCAGCTAGTGATGAGGTGTGTACAATTTGTCTCTTTCTCAGTTCTATTTAATGAAGAGCCTAAATCCCCAATATTCCCCTCACGTGGCCTAAGACAAGGGAATCCCATATCTCCTTACCTTTTCTTGCTCTGCACCGAAGGGTTGATCTCTCTCTTAAAGAAAGCTGAGAGGACAAGGCAAATTGAAGGGCTGTACATATGCAAAGGAGCACCAAAGCTGAATCACCTCCTTTTTGCAGATGACAGTGTTCTTTTTTGCAGGGCTGATATGGTCACAAATCTACAGATTCAACAACTACTTCACACCAATGAGCAAGCCTCGGGTCAGAAGGTGAACAAAGAGAAAACCTCCATGGTTTTCAACAAGAATGTGCCTCATATCCAGCAGCAAGAGCTTCTCAGTTTTTAGGGGGTACAAAGCCATCAGCAGTATGAGAGATACCTTGGTCTCCCCCCTATGGTTGGTAGAAAGAAGAGAAAGACTTTTTTAGACTTGAAACATAGAGTGTGGACAAAAGTGCAAGGGTGGAAAGACAAATTGTTGTCTCAAGGTGGTAAGGAAGTCTTGATTAAAGTTGTTTCCCTCTCTATACCTACATATACTATGAGCTATTTTAAGTTGCCTTCAACCTTATGCACTGAGCTAGAAAGTATGATTGCAAACTTCTGGTGGGGACAAAGGAAAGAGAAAAAAAGAATTAGATGGATCAGTAGGAAGAAGATGTGTGAGACCAAAGAAAATGGGGGGATGGGTTTCAAGAACTTGCAGACTTTTAACATGGCACTTATTGCAAAACAAAGCTGGAGAATTATGAAAAAAAATGGTTCTCTTTTACACAAGATTTTCAAAGCTAGATATTTCCCAAAAAACAGGTTCCAAGAAGCTAAAATTGGTTCAAACCCCTCCTTTGTGTGGAGAGGAATTTGGGAGGCCAAAGAACTGTTGTTGAAAGGATGCCACTGGAGAGTAGGTGATGGAAAATCTATTAATATATGGACTGACTATTGGTTGCCACAACATAAGCTTATCCCTAAGCCTGTAGGATCTAGTTTGGTTCTCCATAATGATACAGTTGAGTGCCTCATTGATGGAGCAGCAAGATGGTGGGGATGTTGCTAAGATTCAGAGTTTAATTCCAGAAAAACAAATAGCAGAAATATTGAAAATCCTGTTGAGCTATGAACCTACAACTGATTGCCTAATTTGGGAACACAGTAAGAGTGGGGAGTGTTGTGTTAAGAGTGGATACATGTTCTTCAACTCACTAAGGCCTGATGCACAAGTGGGGGAATGTTCAGATGCTCAAAACCAGAGGAAATTTTGGCCAAAGCTATGGAGGATGAATGTACCAAATATAGTTAAGGTCTTTGCATGGCAAGCGTGCATAAATGGCTTACCAACTTTGCTGAACCTTAAGCGTCGAAAAGTTATTGAGGAGGCTGTTTGTAGGTGGTGTAATGAGGATGAAGAGGATATTACTCATGCTCTACTACATTGTAAAACTATAAGAGAAATGGGGTTTGATCAGTTTCCAGAGTTAACTACCAATGCTTTCAACACAAATTTGTTAGCTCTTGCAATGCAGGTACAATATAGCGGCAATAATGGAGACTTGGAGAAACTGTTCCTAATAACATGGGCCATGTGGTACAGAAGAAACCAGTTGTTACATGAGGATATGAAACTTTTTGCTATGTAGACGGCAGAAAATGCTTTGGCATCCTATAAATCCCACTTACAAGCTCATGCCCCTAATGAAGAAAAGAAAGTTTGTCGATGGGTACCTCCTCATCAAGGATCCCTAAAGCTAAATGTGTATGGCAATGTTTACAAACCAAAAAAGTGCTGAAGTGGGAGCTATTCTAAGAGATGATAAGGGTGGTGTGATCTTTTTAGCTTGTAAAAAGAAACATGAGATAAATGACCCTATTGAGATCGAACTACTAACAATTTTAAGAGGTCTGCAATTATGCATACCTCTTGGGATATCACAACTTGTTATAGAAAATGACTCTTTGCTTATGGTGCAAGAAATTCAGAATGACAGAGCATCAAGATCACTTCATGGAAACCTTGTGATGGAGATTAAGCAACTTATGCAAAGATTTTCACATTGCTTGATACAACAGAATGGCCGTTTAGGCAATGGTGCCGCCCATGGGATGGCTAAATTTGCATGGAATATTGATGATTTGATAATTTGGTGGAGTTCTTATCCTAACTGTTTTGCCCAAGTTATCAGGTCTAATTCTATGTTGTAAACCTTATTTCTAAGTTTTGAATAGAAGATTTTCTCTTTTAAGAAAAAAAAAATGTACTCATGGGTGGTAAGTGATCCGATAAGTTCATTTACCTCGAGTTTCGTAAGGTCTCTAGTTTAAAAAACAACCGTCATTTTTTATTCCCGGCATTTTGATAGAGAGTTGAGAATTATTCTTACTATCTCCAAGTTGGAATAAACCTTGCCAAGAGTTGTCAAGCTCTTTATAATGTTAGTAAAATAAGTGTACGTAGTAGAAATAGATTCATCATTATTCATTTTAAACATTTCATATTTATGAGTAAGAATAAAAAATTTTGATTCATTGACTTGCAAAGTTCCTTCATAAGTTATTTCTAAATTATCCCAAATTTTCTTTGTCATCTTGTAAGTCATTAGTCTATTGAACTCATTCCCATCGAGAGCACACTATATGAAATTTATAGCCGTTGAATTCAATGTTACAATTTTCTCTTCTTCGCAATCCAACTCTTCTTCTTCATTTTTTACCTTTAGTCCTTCAACAATTTTTGTTGGGATATCAAGCTCATTTACAGCACATTTCCAAATTTTTAAACCTTGAGATTGAAGAAATATTTTATTCTAACTTTTCAGAATGTATAATTGTCTCCACAAAATAGTGGAGGCTGACTACCTGATTGACCTTCACCAAATGTAGCTAAAATGTTAACTATAAGATCTTAACACAAAAGATAGTTAATCTTACAAAAGAGTCATCGTTCTTATACCAATTGTTGCCTAGATAACTAACACAAGAGGGGAGTGAATTGGGTTATTTTAAAAATTAACAATTATAAACCAAATATACAATATAAAATGTGAATAGAATACGAAGCAGCAGTAAACATAAAGAGTAAGGGTAATAGAGAAGCAAAGTCAGTATTTTATCGAGATTCAGCCACACTACCTATGTCCTCGCCTCAAGCTACCCCTTGAGAATTCTCAAATTCATTATTTAACCTTTTTCAGGTGGAAATAGAAATCTATTACACTCAAACTATATCTCTTAAAATGAACAAGGGTTAAAACTCAATGTGTAGAGAAGAGAGATTAAAAACTTTAAATGAATGTTGTAAAACTTGTACTTGATGTATTTGTAAAGATCTCAAATGAGCTATTTATAAACATATGAGACTTTATTTTCAAATTTAAAAAGATTCACATGTCAAAAAGGAGCATCACTCTCTTTTCAAAATCTCAAATAAAAGTTTCACATTTTTCAATTGTCAAAAACAACATTATTCACTTTTTAAAATTTTCAAACCTAATCTTTTACTTTTCACATATGAAAAATGAGCATTATTTACTTTTCAAAATTTTCAAATAAAATCATCTACCTTTTGCATATGTCAAAAGAGCATCAATAACTTTTCAAAATTTTCAAATCCATTCTTTTACTTTTCATATATGACAAAAGCATCATCATTTACTTTTCAAAATTTTCGAACAAAATCATCTACCTTTTGCATATGTAAAAAATTGCATCAATCACTTTTCAAATTTTCAAACAAAACATGCACATGTGAAATATGACAATCAATCATCTTTAAAATTTTTAAAATTCAAACTTTTAATCATGGCATGCACATGTTAAAGATGATAATCAACCATATTTCAAAAATTCAATTTTTAAAATTTTAATTTTTAAATATATCATGCACATATGAAAAATGCAATTTGATGTTTTATGAGAAAAGATTAATTTTGAGACTTAATCCAATTTCAAATTTTTTTAAGAGATGTACAAAATTACTCTAAGAGTTTTATTTCTAAACTTGTTCCATTTCTTACTCATGCTTGATTCGTTGACGTGATTGGCTCCATTGTGCAGACAACTTGAACTTGAGGCTCATTGTTCACATAAAAATATATCTTCAAGTGCACAAAATCGTAACAAGTAGTAAAGCGTTTTTAAAGAAAAAAGGTTATTGAACCCACAGGGAATAATTATGCTATTGAGTATTGAAATTGAATAAATTAATTACTATTTGGAAAACTGAAATTTGAAGAGTGGATTCTCTAAATTAAATTGAAGAAAAGAACATTAAAATTAAGATTTTTAAAATAATAAGAATAGATTTAGAGCGTTTGACTTCGCCTAGCAAATCCCACACAATTTATTCTTTCTTGTTATAGAATCCCAATTATCTCAAGTTGATGATAAAAATCCCTTAACTATTCAATATTTTCTCTCGAACAATACTAAAAATATCTCCAATTAATAACTCTATATCTCTATATGAATTTAACTAATTGGAGACTCATTAAGTTCTTTGAATTTTTCTTGAAAATCACACTAGTTGCGGTAAATCATCTCTGCTTTCACTCAATTAATAGTGTTTAATCCTAGAGCCTTAATCATAAATCACCTCTCGGTCTCATTGCAATCCAAAAGATCGAACAATAGTTAGCTAGACAATTGTAACCATTAAGAACAAGGAATAAACACTCAATCATGGAAATATTGAAAATAAAATAATTTGGAATATAAATTGTGTGTTCAATGTTAGGCTACATCAAAACTCTAAAAAATAGAATTAGCTCATAATGGAATTGAAAAGAAAAAGAATAAAACTGGTGTTCTTCGTTGAAGTAGGTTGATGAAGCATGCGGCTCTCGCTTTGCCCTCTACTTCAGCCTTCTCGAAAGAATACTTCAAGAATAAATTTTAAAACTCTAAACTCAGACTCAGACTCAGAAACATAAAAAATATGGACCTCGATTCAGAACTCCCCCTATTCATCCCATAAGACGGGATTAAATAGATGTCGAAATTCAAATCTGGAAACAAGATAACTGCGGCTACAATTTAGCCTAAAGATCTAAAAAATAACTTCTAAAGATAAATGTTAATATAAAGGAATTATTCCAAAAATAACGAGATTATCTAAAATAGAAGATTCATTGATATACAGCTTGAATTGCGGGGTTCAAGAGGATTCGGTCACCAACAAATTGATTGCGGAACTTGGATGTGGTTAGTAGCAGATTGATCCTAGTCGAGAGAAATTATTCCACCAAGTAGATGCCGTGTGTCCTGAATATAGCTGGCGTGGAGGTCACAAATGAACGGGCGTAGAGGTCACATAGACCACACGACCCTCTCCTCACCTACCGAGTGGAAAGACTTCTCAACCGGGATGAAAGACTCCTTTCGACTATGTCATTTAGGTTGGTCTTTTAAGTTGGTCGTTTAGACTAGTCGTCCAATCTAACCGCTTAGAGCCTTGTCGCCAAGTCTTCGCGCCTTCTGGTCGCACCTTCTGGTCACGAGTCTCCTTGCCTATCAAGAAATAAGTTTTCTCATCTTTGGGTGAGAGAAATTTCTTCGCTACCCCCGGGACAAGGCTCTTGGCCAAAATTTCATCGGCTCTCTTCAGATATCTCTGCCTCTCATCAGTCTGGATCCGTAGTCTTTACCAAAATGCTCCTTTTTGCACTAAATCTTCTCATTCCTTCAAATCCAATAAAATAAATAGAAATATGTAGAAATAAAATAAAATCAATAGTAAAAATGACATGCATGCAGATGATTTATTATCAAGCTCTTTTAGTCTTGTATTTATTTATTACCATCAAAATCCATATGTATATATATAATAATATGATGCTTGAAATCTTGGGTTCAACACAATCCAAACAGTTTGTAGGATTTTTACTGATCAAGAAAGTGTGAACTGTGCCAGTCCTATGAACAAGCATGCATGCGGATTATTTATTTATTATCTGTAATATTATTACAGTTCTAACTAACCACTTGTTGTTCATTTTTGTTTTGGATCCCGGACTGAATGTGGAAATATTAATTGTTTTGTGATTTAATTGTTTTTGTCATTAAAATTTCTGTTTCCTAAATACCGAATCATTGAAAATTCACAAGCTTGTCTCCCTTTTTCCATCGCTCATTCTTGCGCCCACCAGTACACTATTTTCACCGTGTCTCTATATCAAGCTACATGCTCGAGCAAAAGACATTGCTCTAAACATGTCTTTATATCACACAGTTGAAATTATGGAGAAAATGATTGGTCCTATTGCTTGTTTATTTTTATTTTCTATTGTATGCACTGCAATTTTTGTAAATGCTTTTTGTGAGTGTCCCCTGCCCTCTCCTCTTATATTCTCTCTTTTAATTCAATGCAAGTTTGTTAAAAAAATAAAATAAATATTATGTTCTCAATGGAAATAATTAAATCATTTATTTTTCAAAAATGAGATTTGGATTCGTTTGTTCAAAATTAAAAGCTAAAAAACAAGATGAAAGCATGCATGGGATTCATTCATCTTATGAAACGCGGAACGTACGTACTTGGCTTGTTGCTCCACCATCTCTAGGTCATATGACATTAACATCGTTTACAATAAGTTAAAAGAAAGAACTAACCACCCTTTTATAGTACTACAATAAAGTAAATATTATGCTTTCTTTAGATATAAGTAATTCATTTCTTTTTCAAAAATGAGATTTGGATTCTTTGCTCAAAATTAAAGGCTAAATAACAAGTGAAAGCATGGGATTGATTCATCTTTTGAAGACATGTGGAACCTACTTGGCTTGAGTTCTAAATCTTGAGGGGCGAACTCTAGCAAAGAGGAAAATCTCTTGCTCAACAAGATATTCTGTTCTTTTTTTTTATTATTATTATTATAAAAGAGCTGGTAGTTACACACATAGCGATCCTGTCCCAAGTTTTTTAAAAATTAACCTCACTTATGGTGGAGGAATATCATGATAACATTATTACACTTTCGGGTTTACAAAATATAACGCTATGAACTAACCCAAACCCAAGTGTCAAACCAAGCCAATAAAATGAATCAATATCACAAAAACCACCTTATAAAACCTATACACAGACCAACCTATGTACGGAGCAGGGGAAGTCCAGATTTTTCAGTTTTTAAAAAACCTCTTAGCAACCTCGGAATATCATCCAAAGCCATCCAATGCGCAGGATATTCTGTTCACATTAGTATTATATTATTGAAAATGGCTTAGTCATCATGTAATCCAATTAACTTTTCTTTTTTAATAAAGAGGATTAGAACCATGCCAGTTTTGTTTAGTACTGATCTCTCTTTCGAAGGAAGAATTAATACATTTTATATAAATTTTTGATCTTTGGAGTGTTGGGGTTAAAGTAATATTGATCGCGCGTACGTGTATCACATTTTATGTGGCAGCACACAGGAGATTGGTTTCTGAGTATAAATAAAGGTAACCAATCTCCAAATATCCTCACCCATCTGCTATCTATCCATTTAATTTGTCTTTAGCTCAATTCTTTGCCAAACATTAATGGAAGACATTTCGAGTGGTAGATCAGATGATAACGTCATACAACTTGGCAGGTCAACAAGAGAGAGTTATTCAGAATGGCAATGGAAGGCAAATGGAACGAAGTTGCCAAGCTGTATGAACAAGACAAATTCAGGAGAAACAGCATTACACACAGTTGTTTCCGTTGGCAGATCAGACGATAACGTCATACAACTTATACAATCAATTTGGGATCGTTCCCGACTCAAACAGGTTATTGAGACTCGGAACGACCGAGGGAATACTCTGCTCCATTCTGCTGCATCAATGGGGAATGTTGTTATGTTAGGGCAATCCTTCTCTCATAGTCAGTAAAATTCTTCATCGAATTAGAAATGGAGAAAGGTGCGTCTTTCAATTATTATTGTTTTATTGTTGTAGATCATAGAAAATTGAGGATCCGATTATTAACATTTATGTTAAAATATTTAACATTTGATATTAGAGCCTTAGGTTATAGATTTTTTATGATCTCAATAAAATATAGATTTGATATTATTGAATATTAATTTAACATCATAATACCATGTACTTCTCCCATTTATGTTGATATATTTCTATAAAGGAAAAACTCTCACTTTTTTTTTTTTTTTTTTCTAAGCAAGCTTGCATGCATATATAGAAAAGAAAGAAAGGAAAATTACAGGCGTCAAGGAGGGTCCTTTCCACTGTCAATATACAAAATAGAAGTAGGGATAATATCTAACGAAATGCTACCAAACAAGGAGTTCGTAGCTGCCAATTGCGCAACCGAGTGCGCAAGTCGATTTTGGGATTGATCTATCTTGTGAAATTGCCAACCTGAGTGAGCTTTCAAGGAGACTACAATGTCATCTGAAATTGATGCTATTTACCAGATTTGTTCCTCTTTATAAATAGAAGAAATCACAACTGAGAGTCTCCAACTAAAGAGATGGAGGGATAGTTGAGATGTTCTGCCATATTGAAGGCTAATTTTGCCGCGAGCGACTTTGCAATTACCGGAGTTGTAGTGAAGTTTGTCTTAGTCCAGATTTCAATGACTATTCCAGTTGAGTTTCTGCTTACTGCTAAGGCCAGAGAAAAGGAATTCCTAACTGCTGCATCAAAGGATATGCATATTTGGCTCGCTAGAGGTTTTTGCCATTCTTTCTCCATTTTAATGTTGATCTTTCCTTTCCATGCTTGTAGATTTTCTTGATAAGAGAGATTCAACTGTTGTGAAAGATTGTGAAGTGAGAGGTCCTTGGGATTATGGACTTGGTCATTTAGAAGCCTCCATATAAAATATAGAATCAGTCTAGCAAAGATTTTGAAAGGATGTTCTTCCTGAGAGGCAAAATGAGTTTTTGTTTGGGGAATAGAATGAACTTAACCCAGTCATTCATTGAATTTATTACCAATGAGGATAATTTCAAAGGTTATTTGCTTTTACTCCAGAGAATTCTAGATATAGGGCATTCAATGAAAAGGTGGAGGAGGGTCTCTTCCTTCTCATCACAAAGTGGGCAATTTATAGAGGGAATGCTTGAGATAAACCATTTTAGGCACTCTCTCATAGGTAGAATATCCCAAAGTATTTTCCATAATAGGAGCTTATGGCGATCATGGATCTTGATCGCCATAAAGGAAAAACTCTCACTTGATTGTTCACGATTCCACGAAGTATTGATGCATCTACTTCAATTTTTGCTTGGGTTTTATTTTATTTTCTCCCTCATTGTTTGCACTGTATTGGTAATGTTGGTAGTTGAGGAGCCATTGTATGTGTTGAAAGTATATGGTGTAAGGTGGCCGAAGTCCCTTATCGGTGACTTGGGACGTATGGCAGCTTTAAAAGGCAACTTAAAGGGGCTTAGATGCCCTGATCGATTGATAAGAATTTTTTGTGGGTTTCCATTGATACAAAAGAAAAGTCAGAGAGATGGAGCCATTGAGTGGGGACTGGAGGGGGTGGCGCAAGGTGGTCGGAGTACCATGTTGGCACCTCGGGATGGGAAACTGTCGCCACCACCATATAGATTCTCTGTATGGTGGCTTAATCCATCTCTGAGATGGGTTTTTTTGGAAAACAATACTATGATGTACAGTGTTTGGTGCCTAGAGGAGGCAGTGAAACTCATCGCCGGCGCCTCTGTAATGACGACAAAGGACTTTAAAGCCCATTGTCCTACTCTTTTTTGGAGGTGTTGTCCAAGATAAGCCCACCATCCTTCTATTTTAGCTCTTGGACGTAACATTTTCTTGCCAAGACCTGTTCGCCTTGGATTTCTCCCACTTCGTGGGGAGTTGGGTGGGAACTTCGAACTTCACCTTGAGGTGGTAGGTTGACATGACGGTCTGCAAGCTATTGAGGGTGGGCCTTTCAATGATGCTTTGTACAACGATGGGGTCCTCACCACCAGGAAGTTGACCATGACTGAGGCAGCGCAGGGGGTGCTGCCGGCGAGGACTGATAGCGTGATGGTTCCCACAGGCTGAACGAGACTTTTGAAGAAGCCCTTCAATGGCATGGGGGTCGGATGCAGCCAGGTAGCATCTATTCCTATTCTGGTGAAGGCCTCCCAGAACAGGATGTCCGTAGAACTCCTGTTGTCAATGTGGATTCTATTGATGGTAAAGTTAGTGACTAGCATAGTCACTACTAGTTTGTCATCATGGGGACATAGGACTCCCTTCTCGTCGGCCTCCATGAAGGAGGTGATTGGGGTGTAAGCTCACTCCTTCGATGCTTGGCGGGACGGTACTCGGCCAAGTACATCTCGTGGTACTAGGCTTGCCTGGTGTGTGCTTTTCTGCTTGAGGACGAAACACCCCCACCCACGAATCCTCCCGTTATGGTTTAGATTTCTCCAAATGGAGGTCCCCCCATGGTGGTGAGCGAGGATGAACTAACTGCGGTCCCCGCGCTGGTGGTCATCGCAAGGGTTGTCTTCTCTCCTACACCGGTCGACCCAATCCATGCTCCTTTCCCTTGACCTTCCCCTTCTTTTTTGCTCCAATCTCTAGGCCGGAGGATAGCGCTACCTTGTCCGTTCCTTATGCTCCCTTCTCCTTTGCTGGGAGAAGCAATCATTGGTGCTATGCGAGGTGGACCTATGGTATGTGCAGTAGTGGCACGCAATACCATGGTCATCCTTTTCGCAGGTGGCGGAAGTGTTGGCCTTGTGGATGGTGAATGTAGTCCGGTCAAACCGAGGTCTCAATCCCTTTGTCTGAGACGTCCTCCCTCCTCTTGTCTTAGGAACTCTTCCCGGCTTCTCATGGGCCTTAGCCTTAGTTGGGACCTTTGCCTTCCTCTTTATTCACTCCAGCTCATTCTTTCTCGGCTCTGTCAGGGCCCGAGGAGTGTCATTGGTATTGATGAAGTTGTCGGCCTGATCCATAAACTCCCGCAGCATCACAGGAGTCATCCTCGCCAGTTCAGCCATAAATTGGGATCACAGCCAAACCTCTCCTAGAAGCGCTGCCAAGGTTATCTTCTCATCTTGGTCATAAGTGGTCATGCGCTCCTTGTTGAATTGGGTCTGGTAGGACTTTAAGCTCTCATCCTCCCCTCGTTTCATGATGATGAGGTACATTGCTAGGTGCCGCCTCCTTCGACTCTACATGAACTGAGTCAAAAACAGTCTGACTAGCTCGTCAAAACTGTCTACGGATTTGGGCGATAGAGACCCGAACCCTACTCGTGTTGGCCCCTTAAGGGTCGGTGGGAATGCTCTGCATGCCACCTCGCCCGGGAGGACATGCAGTGTCATGTGAGCTCTGAAAGTTTCCAGGTGCTCAAGAGAGTCCCTTCCTCCGCCGTGCATCTCCATGGCTGGGACCCTGAACTTTGGTGGTAAGGGCACAGCCATCACCTCCTCCATGTAGGGTAGACCAGTGCTAGTGAGCAGTTGGTCTCTTGATGATTGCGTATCCATCTTCCTTGTGATCTCCTCATATTTTCCTTTGAGACTACAGAGCTCATCCTGCATGTTCTTTTGCTCCTCCTCCCTATTTGGTCCAGCATGTATGTTCAGGAACCCCATGTGCTCACTATCGCTAGACTCTGCTTCCTCATTCTGTGCCTATTGAGGTTTTCTGAGTTCCTCGTTTTCCTTGCAATGCATTTGCACCTCGTCGGTTAGCTTCATCACCCACTCCTCCATATTTTTCAGTCTTGCTTCCATGGTTTCCTTTGTGTCTCTTCTGAGTTGTCTGGAACGGGTTGTCGCAGGCATGTGACATACACGTAAAATCTACAACGATCCCACAGACGACGCCACTGTTAACATCGTGTTTCGCACGCCTTTGGGCCACGTTCCGGTAACTCAGGTCTTCAGAACTTGGGCCTGCAAAAGATAGGAATGGAGACAACCAGGAGAGGATGGCCTTGGGGCTAGGGAGTCTCCAATGTTAAAGTTAGTAAATTTTGTTAGAAGTTTGTAAATAAATGAAAGAGTCTAGGGATGAAAGAGAGTTTTTTCGTACCTGGGACTTACTATTTATACCAGAAGTCTGGGGGACGGATCGTTTCTACCCCCATGGAGTCTGTGTCCTTCGTACTGTTCCCTATGTTAGCATCCTTTAATGCGGCGTGAGTCTGCGACAGCGTCATTAATATGTGGCTTGTAGCTCGAGGAGTGGTGCCATTAATGTCACGTGGTTTTCTGATTTCCCCACCCCGCTAGCTTCCTTGGTGATCCGTTGATGCCCCTCCTATCAGAGGATCGAGGGTTCCCTGTACATTACATCCATTACATTGACAAGTACTCCAAAGCTGGACACTACTCGAGGGGTCTCCAAGTCGATGAGTCTCATCCCCTGCAGCACGCTCCCTCATGAAGGTTGCGTCCAAAGGAGTCTACCCATAGGCCGAGTTGAAGACTTTATTAATTCTGGACTGGGCTTTTGGTTCTTGTTCCTTTAGTTGCTCTTCTCAAATCCGAAGAGAGAGACGGTAAAAATCTCCTTACAATAACATCATGATACCAAGAGAGATTTTATTAAGATATTGCCAAAGAAACTCTTGCTAGATTTAACATCGATGATTATGTCCATAGCCGCAATTTTAATTTCCTTTTGAGCTAGCCATTTCTTTGTTTTGAGGAAAGAGCTGCGTTCAGTGACAGTTCCAACGTATGTAATTACGTTCATGTCAATACTTCTTTTCACTCTGACCTAGTTTTCGTTGTTTATTGATCTTTTGCGTGCTACCTGCAAGAAAGTGCCACAATGCAAGATTGCTACGTTCGATACTAATATCGTACTGATACGTGTGATACTAATACCATATTATTTCGGTGTAATCCACCAATGGAAAGCCCAAGTCACATGGTCTATGCTCCAAAATGACTCGTCAATAATACAATTGAAGCCTCATTGGAACTATTATAAAGAGTAAGAACTTTTCATTCCCAATCAATGTGATCCCATACACTGCATTCTTTTACATATCATATGGGCTATCACAATCTTCCTACCTTAAATTCCCGACGTCCTCTTTGGGCCAGTCCATCGTAGGTGGCATAGCTCAAGTCCGAAATTTCTGGTTGGGAAAGACTCTAATACTATTTGTAATAATAGAAAGCTCAAACCACACGGCCTATACTTTAAAAGTACTAGTCAATGATATAATTGGAGGCCCATTGGAACCATTATAAAGAGCAAGAATTTCTCTTTACCAAGCAATGTGAGATCTCATGCACCACCTATCCTTACACATTATATGAGGTATCACAATCTTTCCCCTTAGATTTCTGATGTCCTCGTCGGGCCAGTTTGTTGTAGGTGGTACGACTCAAGTCCCAATTTCTGGTTGGAATATACTCTTATACAATTTGTAATGCCTCAATAGAAGGCTCAACCCACATGGCCTATACTCTAAAATGACTAGCCAATGATACAATTTTAGCCCTATTGGAACATTATAAAGAGCAAGAATTTCTCATTCTCAAGCAATGTGCGATCACATATAGCACCTACCTTTATCACTTATTTGAATGAGATCTTATAATCTCCCCCCTATATTCCTAAAGTCCTTGTCAGGCCATTCTGTCGTAAGTGGCACAGCTTAAGTCCCACATTTCAGGCTGGAATAGGCTTTGATATATACCATTTGTAATTCCCTAATGGGAGGCATAAGCTCCATGGCCTATACTTCAAAAAGACTAGTAAATGATATAATTAGAGCCCTACTAGAATATTATAAAGAGAAGAAGCTCTTTCTCAGATAATGTGAGATCTCATACACCACCTACCCTTATTACTTATCAGATTGAGGTATCACAATAGGAGAAGTTCTAACTTTTTATAATGTTCTGTTGTGGCGTTATATGTGGCGCCAAGATTCCGCCCAGATCTAGGGTGTTAGAATAGGCCTAGGGTAACATGGTTTTAAACGTTAAACCGACTTTGATTTTCACTTCGACCTTAAGATCCATTTTGTTGCTATAAATGAGGCAATGGCGGACCATAGTAACTTAGAGTGAAAAGAAAATAGAGAAAAATAAGTATGAATAAAGGGTGAACGAAAAGTGAATGAGCGACAAGTAAAAGTGAAAGGCCAGAACGGCGTGAGCGCCAAGCGGGCATTGGGTGAGATTCTAACAGGGATTGTGAGGAGGAGAAAAAGGGAAAGAAAAAGAAGTAAGAGAAACCCCACCCAAACAACTGTTGGAAATCGTATTGATCAAGAAAGTAGGAACTTTGTCAGTTCTATGAGCAAGATTGTGGATTATTTATTTATTATCTATTATATTATTATAGTTCTGACTTACCATTTGTTATTTTTAGTTTTGGATATAGACTGAACATGGAAATATTAATTGTTTTGTGATGTTATTTGTTATTTTCATTAAAATCTTTGTTTGCTAAATCTTGAATGATTGAAAATTGACAAGCTTCTCTCCCTTTTCCAGCACTCATAATTATTGCGCCTGCCTGCTAATATACTATTTTCTGCTTGTCTCTATGTCTAGTACATGTTCGTGCAAAAGTCATTGCTCTAAAGTACATATCTCTATATCACACTGATTGAAATATGGAAAAAAATATTGGTCTCATTGACTGTCCCCCGCTTTGTCCACCTGTATTCTCTCTTTTAATTCAATGCATGTTTGTTAATGAATAAATATTATGATCTCAATGGAAATAATTAATTCATTTCTTTTTCTTTTTTTTTTGATGGAAATAGTTTCATTTCATTAATGAACCGAAGTTACAACTGTTGACTGATCAGTACATGGAAATTCCAAACACTTTAAGCCAATCTACGCAGCAGCTCTGGGGCTTCCCCACACACAAATTGCTTTGTGGCGGATATTGTCTTAACTTCTAAAACTTTCTCAGAACAGAGAAAGCGTTCTGTAAACCAGAACTTGCAGGCCCTCAATCATCCCAAGCGGGATGAGTATAGGACACAGCTATGGACATTAAATCCAATAGCCTATTTCTACTAAACTAAAAACTGAAATAAACTGAAAAAATTACAACTAAACACATTCACAACAAAAAGACCACAAGTATTGGTGAGACTCCGGACGACACGCCCACCGCAAGCCTCGGCATCTCGAGCCCAGACTGAGCGAGTACCCAGCTAAAACACGGACCACAACAATCCGGCCGTGCTATCACCAGCCGTAACTTCGCTCACCACTCTCGAACAGCTCTTGCCCCGGATTACGTTCAATCCAAAAGTTCCGCACCACACTCGGGTCAACAAAGCACCAACAGATTAAAACAAACTAAACAAAAACTAAAAGCTGGAAAGAAAATAATACAAACGATAAAAGCCAAAAACAAAATACGGATGAACAGTAACCGAGAGGTAGCAGTGTTTCGTGCAGGTACTGTTCACGCTGGGAGGAAGACCGTCGATCAGACCTTGAAGCCCCGGATTCAGAGGTTCCACCGAAGCCGAGCGTGACGTCAGTGACGGCCTCCTCGGTGGTGCGTGATGGCCACGCGCCGACGTGGTCCGAAGCTTCGTCCCGCGCGTGCGGGTTACGCGCCACCCCGACGAACACCGGATTTGGTTGGCTTGAAGATCGGCGGCTGGGCTTTATGCCGGTGGGGCGCGTGTAGACGGTAGACGGCCGGAACGACTCGAACGGAAATCCTCCCTTATTTGGCTTGAAAAAACAAAAAAACAAAAAACCAAAAAAAAACCAACTCACAAATTCATATCCCTAAATACACTAGACAGAGGGGAGGGGGAGGAGCCGAAGCTCCCTCCCCCTCACGTTAGATCTGGTCTTCGAAGGCTTCTGAGAAAACAGGGAAGGGTTTTACGAGAGAGAGAGAGAGACGTATAAGGGTTCGCTTTTTAGACTAGTAGTACATGGACTTTGAAATCAATTCATTTCTTTTTCAAAGATGAGATTTGGATTCGTTTGTTCAAAATTAAAAGCTAAATAACAAGGTGAAAGCATGGCATTGATTCATCTTTTGAAGACATGTGGAACGTACTTGGCCTGAGTTCCAAATCTTGAGGGGAGAACTCTAGCCAAGACGATATTCTGTTCACATTAGTATTATATTATTGAGTTCCAAATCTTGAGGGGCCCAATCAATTTTTTTCATTTTAATAAAGAGCGTTAGACCCCAATTTTGTTAACTACTCTATTTATGTCTTACTCTCTGTCTCTCAATCTTCTCTCAACATTTGCACTATTTATATTTTTTCTTTAATTCTTTCCTAATTCTCTCTCATTATTCATTGCCACTTTCCAATTCTATTAGTCTTTTTAATAATTATGTATATAATATATATATATATTTTTAGGTTTTATATATGCATGTATTAAAAATCCTTGAGACCATAGATATTGCTAGGTTCTATTAATTGTTATAAGACTCTATGCTTTTTGTCTCAATTCTCATATAGTTAATAGTTCTACGCATATTTATTTTATTTTTGTAGTATTTTTCTCGAATATGTCTGGTAGAGACTTTAAGCTAGGATAGGACAGTCACAAGAAAGAAAAAAAAGATAGAAAAAAAATATATATATATATATATATATATAATTAAGTCAGAAAAGGATCTTTTGATGAATTCTTTATTAAGGATCAGTAAAATAAAAATAAAAAAACATAAAGTCCAAATAATTTTGCACTCAGAAAAGTTAGAAGAATAAGATTTAAATAATTTGAAGTAACTTATTATTAATATATTAATTTACTTTATATTATATTAAAAATAATAATATCTGGTTTTAAATTTTTGCATTGTGGGTTACTATATATATCGGTGCATCCTTGAGGTTACGCAAATAAAAGATTACTAATGAGTAAGGTTATATATACACCGTATTCTCATTTTACTATGTAAAATTTGACACTTCTATCACCCTAATATGATTCTTTATTTTTTAAAAGAAAAATATAAAAAAACTGATGGATAATGAAACCTTATTATAGGGGATGAAAGTGAGATGTAACTGTGGTGTATAATATATAATTATGAGGAAGAAATGATAATGTATTATAAGTTAAAACTTGGAAAAAGATCTTGTTTAGTATTTTTCATATGAGAATCGCAGCAGACGTACGTACCCAGCAAGCGACAGACACACACCGATCGACGCACTAGATGGAATAAAAGTTTTGATGTTTGGAGTACTGTTGGGGTTAAAGTATTGTTCGAGCGTACGTGTATCACATTTAATTATACCCAGCAAGCGACAGACTGGATGGAATAAAATTTTTTATGTTTGGAGTACTGTTGGGGTTAAAGTATTGTTCGCGCGTACGTGTATCACATTTTATGTGGCAGCACACAGGAAATTGGTTTCTGGAGTATAAATAAAGGTAACCAATCTCCCCAATATGCTCACCCATCTGCTATCTATCTGTTTAGTTTGCCTTTAGCTCAATTCTTTGCCAAACAATGGCACAGATTTCGAGTGGTACGAAGGAAGAGCTATGGCCTTATGAGGATAGGCAAGTCATCAAGGACAAGTTATTCAGAATGGCAATGGGAGGCAAATGGGATGAAGTTGCCAAGCTGTATGAACAACACGAATGGACTCAAACGGCCAAAATCACCAATTCAGGAGACACAGCATTACACATAGCTGTCTCCGTTGGCAAAGAAGATAACGTCAGACAACTTATACAATCAATTTGGGATCCATCCCGACTCAGACAGGTTCTTGAGATTCGGAACGACCAAGGGAATGCCCTGCTCCATTCTGCTGCATCAATGGGGAATGTTGCCATAAGTCAATGCATTGCAACAGTTTATCCAGAGTTGGTGGGTGCTACTAATAATAACGGGGATACCCCTTTTGTAATGGCAGCACTCCAAGGTGAAAAAGCAGCGTTCTTTTGTCTTCACTATATCTGTCGCGATAAGGATATGGATGGCTATCGGTTTTCCTGGAGGAAGAATGGTGACACCATCCTTCATTGTGCCATTGCTGGGGACTACTTCGGTCAGTAGTGCTACAACTGGCATATGTTTTGCTTTCTAGTACTTTTACTTAAAATAGTGTAGGCAGATTTGCCATTTCAATTTTCAAATATAGAACATGCTTGATTTTGCTACACTTGAATTGACAGATTTGGCATTTCAAATAATTCACTTGTATCCGAAACTGGCACGCTCTGTAAATCATAAAGGACTCACTCCTCTCCATCTACTAGCGAGCAAGCCTTCAACTTTTAGAAGCGGTAGCCACCTTGAAGGATACTCCAAAATCATTTATCACTGTAAGTATCTCTAAATCGCCAGTGTTGCAAGAACTCATCTGAGATCTCCATCCTTTCTTTCCTAGAGTCGTATCCTTTATTTTGTTGTTGTTTTGGAAGGCATATTGGTTGATCCGCTCGAGGTGGAAGCATCCAGCAAGCAGCCAGAGACAACCGATAGTCCCGGGGATAGAAAGAATCTGAATCCAGAGACGTACAGAGCATGCAACGACTTGTTGCAATTGTTTTGGAGAATGGTTCAAGGTGGTATGTGAATGAATAGATTTTTTTATTATTATCTGTAACATATTTTGCAGAAGCCACACCGTGTAAAGAACACCATGTCATGGTAAATATGCCATTAGATTATGAGAATTATATGGGTCATGTTCGAAGCAAGCACGGTTTGTCATATCTTTAATTCGGGAAAGGCCAACATTTTTTTTCCTCGATTAACAGTGACAGGGAAAAACAGGAATGGAGAGGAAACAGGGACAAAAACTGAAAGCAAAGGTAGAGAGAAAACAGATGCAGAGAACCCTGGACTAAAGGCAGGACGTCCAGGTCAGAAATGCGTTACTCTGTGTCTTTGAAAGCAAGCTCTAGGAAAGAAATTAGACCTCCAACAGAAACAAGATTTTGAGACGCAATTTCGTTCTAAACTTATAAAAATAGTTTTATGATCTGAAACCATATCAATTTATAAACTTCTTTGTACAAGATTTTTGTGTAGACCAAATATTTATCTTTTCCATTCCCATGGTGGAATCGTATAGTTTCTCGTTTCAAGAATTCTCACTTGTTGTATCGTCGATGGGAATAGGGGTTGAACAAAACTTCTGGCTGGAACCATCTGATGGCCAGCCAATGCGAATAGATAGTGGCCGCGGGAACAAAAAGACTCCGGCTTATCCAGAGAACTACAGAACCTGCAACGACTTCTTCAAATTGTTGTGGAAAATGGTTCTAGTTGGTATGTGAATGGTCAGATTTTGATAATTATCAGTAACACATTTTGTATCGGCCTTGTTTTTTTGGCAGAATCCACATTTTGTTCATATCTTTCGTTTTGAAGACGCCATTGTTTTGACTAATTAATAGATAACATCACATTCAAAACTAATTGCATTACTCATGAACCACACTAGCGTAGTGTAGAATTTTGTTGTTATGGCTCATTTCTGCTAATGATCGAACTATTTTTTATCTTTTTTCTCATGAATTACCAGTCACTGGCATACATAGTGTAAAACCAGATGCAGAGAAAACTGAAGTACCAAAGGCAAGACGACATGGTGAGCAAATAGCAGTGCATAACTGTATTAGTTGTGTTTGAAAGGAAGATTTACGAATAATTAAAAAAAATGGAAGAAAAAAAAAAGAAAAGAAAAGAAAAAGAGCTCCAGTTAATTAATAGAACATTTTGAGAGGCAGTTTTTTGGAGTACGGATCACATTGTTGAAACAACATACAGGGTCCAAGAGCATGGCGTAAAATTAAGAAAACCATTGAAACTCATTTATATATTCATTCATTTCAATGAATTGTACAGGAGCTGATGAGTTATTTCCACCTAATTATCGCACCTGCATTGAATTTGTCAAGCTTGCGAACAAGGCCATGCTGATGATTCTTGGATTAGGTATGTTGGTAGTATAGGGATTAAGATCCTTCATAATTTCACGCTTAAATAGATTGATACAACATGAGTTCCGCATACATGAGTATAGAATGATATAACATCCGATAGCAATCATGTGTCACATCATTGTACTTCTTGCATATTTAACTCGTAAAATGCATTGAATGAATTTTAGATCCCTAGCTAATGTGGCATACAGCATTTGTTGTCTCCTCGTAACACATAACAGATATAACTATCCATGTATTGTCTTGCACAAAATATATATCAATTGGTGTTGTGAAATTACCACTTGTCCCAAAAGTTTAAGTTGATGGGAAGAGGTAGATTTTATTATTTATTTTATATCTTAACACTTCCCCTTACGTATAGACTAGGCTCCCTCTCAATAGGTGGCCTAACATGTAGAATATTTAATTTATTGGGGTAGAGTATAGAGTCAAGGTTCGAACTCAGGACCTCTGCTTTAAAACCATGTGAAATCAACACTTGTCCCAAAAGTTTAAGCTGATGGGAAAATGTAGATTTTATTATTTATTTTATATCTTAACAAGTGTAATATATTATTTATAGTGGGATCCATTATATATATTCATTAAACATATATAGTGATCAAAATGTCAATACTTACTTTATATAAGTTGAAATGATCAATACATTTAGTGTGCTAATTAAAAGGCTTGCTAATAAATATATATATTGTTTTGCGTATGATCATGGTAATTATAAGGACTTACCGCGATAACAAAGATAGAGAGCAACAAACAGAAGCACACATGGGCCGTTCAAATCTTGAACGAACTTCTTGGACTTCATTCCACATATGAAGGTGCAGCTTCCACATCTGGCGGAGATCATACACGCGAGTCTGCACAACCCCGAGAAGAAACAATGCCTTACGATGTTGTTCCAGATATGATCAGTAGTGAAACTCCGCCCAGTATTGATTCTATGAAAACTACGGGAAGTAGTAATGATGGTACAAATAAATGTAAGTCCTTTAAACAATAAGTACTCCACGTAACATTTTAGTAGTACTTTTAGCAATGAATATGTGGCAAACCATTTAATTAAAGCACAAAAACTTGTGTTATTGGCAGGGATGGAGAAAACCCGTAAAACGGCGAAGACGATCTTATTATTAATTGATTCTAAAAATGGCATCAATGATATTGTGAAGAAAGTACAAGAACTTTTTCCGATTTCCATTCAAGATACGAATGCTGAGAGCAAGAATCTAATGATGCTCGTAGATCAGGATAAACCTCCTAAAATGCCAAAGAAAGAGACTCCATTATTACTTGCAGCCAAGAATGGTATCGCTGAAATTGTGGAAAGAATCCTAGACGTCTGTCCAATTGCCATTAATGACGTGAATGCAGATAATAAGAACATAGTATTGTTGGCGGTGGAGTACAGGCAACCAAAGGTATATGAACTCTTGCGACGAAGAAATATCTCGAAAGAGAGCATGTTTAGACAATTGGATAAGGAAGGGAATAGTGCCCTGCATCTTGCGGCAAAGCTTGGAGACAAACAGCCGTGGCGAATTCCCGGGGCAGCATTGCAAATGCAATGGGAAAACAAGTGGTATGAGGTACGACTGCGAATTATGTTTATATTTCTGTATGTCTTTTTTTTTCTTTTCCAATTATATATACTGATCATCTAACTACTCATTGATTTTGTTTAAAAACTTTTTGTGGATTCAAATCTCTTCCTCTCTGTGTTAAAAAGGGTGAGAACAAGCATATAATATGCATGATATCTTTCCTTGAACAAGAGATCAAAAGAAAAGTCTGGCCTGTATTTTATTACAAAATTAGTTTTGTTGACAAACTATATATATATGGAATACCTAATGGTGGATCCTTTGCTTGGCTTCCTGCGTGTAGTATGTCAGGGATTCCATGCCCCACAACTTTTTCCCCCGCTACAACACGAAGGGCAAGACCCCAAGCGACTTGTTCACAGAAACCCACAAAGACCTTGTAGAGAGTGGTAGCAAGTGGCTAACAAACACTTCTCAATCCTGTTCCGTCGTTGCTGCACTCATCGCCGCAGTGGCCTTTACTGCCTCCACGTCGGTCCCCGGAGGCTTCGAGGATACTGGCCTTCCAGCGCTCGAACACAAGCCTGAATTTGACCTCTTCGCTGTCTCATCACTCGTTGCTCTCTGCTTCTCGATCACGGCCTTGGTCATGTTCCTCGCCATCTTAACATCACGATACCAAGAGAGAGATTTTGGCAGCAACTTACCAAGGAAACTCTTGATGGGTTTAACATCTTTGTTCGTGTCCATAGCTGCGATGCTAATTTCATTTTGTGGGGGCCATTTCTTTGTGCTGAAGGAGGAGCTAAAATTTGCGGCGATTCCAGTGTATGCAGTGACATGCCTACCGGTAACGTTTTTTGTTATGGCGCAGTTTCCTCTTTATATTGATCTCTTACGGGCTACCTTATCGAAGGTGCCACAACGCAGCCACAAGGTGGATCCCTGACATTTTTAATTCCATTTGTGTGCGGATGCTACGTCTCTACTT
>QEOT01004567.1:60635-145983 GCA_003123785.1 Pterocarya stenoptera
GTCTCATCACTCGTTGCTCTCTGCTTCTCGATCACGGCCTTGGTCATGTTCCTCGCCATCTTAACATCACGATACCAAGAGAGAGATTTTGGCAGCAACTTACCTAGGAAACTCTTGATGGGTTTAACATCTTTGTTCGTGTCCATAGCTGCGATGCTAATTTCATTTTGTGGGGGCCATTTCTTTGTGCTGAAGGAGGAGCTAAAATTTGCGGCGATTCCAGTGTATGCAGTGACATGCCTACCGGTAACGTTTTTTGTTATGGCGCAGTTTCCTCTTTATATTGATCTCTTACGGGCTACCTTATCGAAGGTGCCACAACGCAGCCACAAGGTGGATCCCTGACATTTTTAATTCCATTTGTGTGCGGATGCTACGTCTCTACTTAATTCCGTGGTGGAACCGGCAATTGTTCAGAGCTGGGGGCTAATTTTTATCGTGTAACATAGTTATGTAAAATTAAAAAGAAATTAAGAAAAATATAATTATATATATAATTAGATCATTTCGATAACCTGCTACATAAATGTAAAAATAAAATTTTAAAAACACAACTTATCATAATGTTTCATGGAATAATATTTATCTATTATTATTTTTGTAATTAAATATTTAAAATTTATTTTTTCCATAGAAAGCTATCAAATGATTTTTTAGAATGTCATCTTTCATTCTAGTGTGTAAGTTAGTTTATTGAACTTTATGTAAAATCTAGATATTTTTGTTTCACATTAAACATATAATGATATAATTGAAACCTTAGAGTATAAAATTTATTAAGGATACAACTGTTAAATCTCTCATACAAGAAAATTCAACTAACGATCATCAATCATAGCTTCTATGATTCTATCACAGCTTCTATGATTCTATCACAGCATAAAATTGCTTGAAAAAAAATTACACTATCGGTAGAAGTTTTCGGTGGTCTTTCTCGACGTTGGATGTAGCATTACACTTTTCATAATTGAGTTAAGTATCAATATCACATCACTTTGTACGCCGGCCTTGTAATAATTAACAAATATAGTTTCCGGGACATTTTTCTTATTAATTTCTTTGTTCTTCTTTCTGTTGCTGATCGCGCGTTTGTATCAATTTTGACAACAAAACAATGTTAACCACATCAAATTAATTTTGTCAGGTTTTATTATTCGTGAAGGACGAGTTTTGCATGTACAACTTGAATGCTATAAATATATATATATATATATATAAATACTAGCATAGATTTGCAGTGATTCATCATTTTTTTTTCCTTTTATTTAAATACAACTATTTATACATTAAAATGTATATATTTAAACAAAATAATAAAAATGATAAATTACATATTAGTGTGCAGTGTAGAAAATGATAAGTAGAATTTTTCATATATAAATATAGAGTTGACTAAAAATGTAATAATAATAAGAAAATATAATTTTAGAAAGAGAAGATCTTCTGATCAACCGATTCACAAATTCTACACCATACTACTAACGTGGCAAACCGGGTTCATCAATTAAATATACAAGCACAAAATTATTTCTTTGTTAACTAACGTGTTTTTGTGCCTTTGCGTGTAGAAACTTTGATGAAAAAACAAAGTGAAAATGAAGCCAACCCAAAACTTGGAGAGAGAGAGAGAGAGGGAGGGCTTGGTGAGAGAGAGCTTGAGGAGAGAGAGAGAGAGCTCGATGATCAGAGAGTGAGGCGGTTCGGTGCAAGAGATTGAGGAGATCAGACAGATTCAGATAATGAAAATCAGATTTTGAGGAGAGAGAGACGTGGATGGATCGTGACTTTAAAAAAATAAAAATAAAAATAAAAAATAAAGTGGCTAATGTGTATATGGCAGTGCTTTTTTAGAAAAAAATAACTTGAAAATTAAGGTATTGGAAATGGTTAACAAGGACTTCAAAAGTATTGCTAATTAGAGATTGTATCTTTCTTTTTTTTACTACAGAAAAATGATTTATGGCTCGCTCTAACGAGGCTTATTCTTTCAATATTTATTCTAAACAAATATAGAACAATGTTTTATATATTTTCTAACATCACGATTTTTATTGACACATCAAATCTACTCATTCTCAGGATTTCAAATGGCACAAAATCAGCCACAGAATCATCACCATAATTCTAGGAATAGTCATTGATTTGTAAATATCAACTTCTTTCCTTGTATTTGTTTATTTCCATATTTAGTCTAGCTGCATATCAATTCTTTCTTTGTATTTGTTTATTTCCATATTTAGTCCAACTGCTTGTATCTATTTAAACAACAACATATCACTGTAATTAGCAAGTCATTGAAATAAAATTGTTCAAGTTTTATCATTTTCTACATGGTATCAGACTAAACACGGTCCCAACCCTACCCCACTCAAGCCCTACATGGCCTCTTCTTCCTCTTCCTCTTCCTCTTCCTCTTCCGCTATCCTCTCTCCATACCTTCTCCATCCATCTGATTCTCCTAGCCTAATCCTTGTCTCTAGTCTCCTTACAGGAGATAATTTCCCAAAATGGCAAAAAGCCATTACCCGTGCACTCAATGCCAAGAATAAACTCAGTTTTGTCGATGGCTCTCTCCCCACCCCTGATTCTAACTCTCCTGAATACAAACAATGGAACCAAACCAAGGACATGGTCCTTACCTGGATTTTGAACTCCATTAGTCCATCCCTAGCCAACTCCCTTGAATACCACACAAACCCACGAGAAGTTTGGGTTGACCTCTAGTCTCGTTTCAGCCACGACAACAATGCCCGTCTATATCACCTCAAGCGTGCACTTTCCTCTCTGCAACAAAACACCAACTCTATCCATGAATATTACAACCATATCAAACAAATATGGGATGAATTAAGCCATCTTCAAAACAACACCGACCTCAAGGATATGCAAAAACAAGCCGATGATGAGCGTGTCTTCCAATTTCTTCTTGGCCTAAATGATTCTTTTGCTCAACTCAGAACCCAAATTCTAGCTATGGAACCCCTTCCCCCCATCACAAAATTTTTTTCTATCTTATTTCAGGAAAAGCAGCAGCGCCTTCTTCACATACGCCCACAGCCCACGGAATCCATGGCTTTCGCAGCAACCAACTCCGGCACCACCAGAAGCAACCTTCGTTGTACAGAATGTGGCAAAACGGGTCACACCCGTGACCGATGCTGGAGGGTTGTTGGATACCCACCTGGCCGCGATCAACGCTCCAAGCCGCGTCCCTCTCTCCTCGGCAAACCACCATCTGGGTTACCTCCGATTGCAAATCAGGCTTCTTTCTCCTCAGAATCTTCGCCGGTACCAGGATTGACACCGGAACTCTACCAAAAATTGCTGGACTTGCTCACCCCAACAACCACTTCCTCCAATTTCGTTGGTAACGCTACTTCATCTCTCTCCTCCTACGATAGCCACCACGATTGGGTCGTGGACAGCGGCGCCAGTGCCCACATGTGCCACGACCGGAGTCTGTTCTGTGACTTCAAACCCCCTCCCCCTTCTCTCTCGGTGAAATTGCCGAATGGTCATACCCTTTCCATTAAGGGTATCAGCCATTGCAAATTATCCCAAACCCTTACTCTTGCAAATGTCTATTATATCCCCGATTTCCACTTTAATCTCCTATCTGTCCCTCAGCTTACCAATCACACAAATTGTATTGTTTCTTTTTCCTCTAAAAATTTTTTATTTCAGGACCCACAGTCGATGATGCTGATTGGAGCGGGTGATTTCTGCAATGGGCTTTATGTGTACCGGCCCAACAATGTTCTGGCTCTCTCCGTACAATCCACTGCTAATAAAGACTTATGGCATCGACACCTAGGTCATCCTTCCCGTCTTCTTATTCCTCAATTATTTACTAATTCTCATGTTATTTTAGATTGTGATATTTGTGCTCGTTCTAAGCACACATGTTTGCCTTTTTCTTCTAGTGATAATAAAAGTTCTTTTGCTTTCAATAGAATATTTTGTGACATTTGGGGTGGCTATCATACTCCTTCTATTTGTGGTTCTCATTATTTTCTCACTATAGTCGATGATTTTTCCCCGTACCACTTGGCTTTATCTTATGCGTTATAAATCAGAGGCATATACAAATCTCATGCATTTTTTTGCCCTTGTCCAAAATCAGTTCAATACCACGGTAAAAAAAATTCGCACTGATAATGGCCAAGAATTTCTTTCGCAAAAATTTCAATCTTATCTTCATAATCACGGCATTATTCATGAGCGTACCTGCGTTGAAACTCCGCAACAAAATGGCGTTGCAGAGCGTAAACACAGGCACCTCCTAAATATTGCTCGAAGTCTTCGCTTCCAAGCACAATTACCTCTCAAATTTTGGGGAGAATGTGTACTCACTGCGGCCTATCTCATTAACCGTACACCAAGTCGCATTCTTCAAAATAAATCTCCTTTTGAACTTCTCTTCAACTCCATTCCAAATTATAACCATCTTCGTGTGTTCGGTTGTCTTTGTTACGCGCAAACTCTCCGTGCACATCGAGATAAATTTTCTCCCCGTGCCTCCAAATGCATATTTCTTGGCTATCCTAGTAACCACAAAGCATACAAACTCTACAATCTCGACACACAAACAATCTTTTTTTCTCGAGATGTCACCTTCCATGAAGACATTTTTCCCTTCCAAGATCTTCTAGAAATTTCCCATCCATCTTTACCTATTATTCCCTTACCCATTCCTGAACCTATTCTTCCCTTACCGGTTCCCGAACCTACCATCCCAACCCCTCCCTCCCCTCCTTCTACTATCACCACGGACTCACTCTCTCCCTCTACTTCCCTTCGTCCTCGTCGCACTACTTCTCGACCAGCTTATCTCCAGGATTATGTTTGTCCGACTCTACACTCAGAGCCCATGGCATCATCACTCGCTGCATCAACCTCAGGTACTGTTCACCCTTTATCTGCTTTCCTTTCCTATTCTCGTTTTTCATCTTCTCATCTTACTTTTTTACATGCCCTTACCTCTATTGTTGAACCTTCTTGCTATTCCACTGCCCTTCGCCATTCTCATTGGCGTGAAGCAATGTCTAGTGAACTCCGTGCTCTTGTGGCCAATTCTACATGGACACTTGAACCACTCCCTCCTGGTAAAAAGCCCATCGGTTGCAAATGGGTCTTTAAAACCAAACTCGAAGCAGATGGTTCAATTGAAAGATATAAAGCTCGCCTGGTTGCTAAAGGCTACACTCAAGTTGAAGGCCTCGATTATCACGAGACTTTTGCACCTGTTGCAAAAATGACTACTGTCCGGTGCTTATTAGCTGTCGCTGCCACTCAGCAATGGATCATTCACCAACTCGATGTCAACAATGCCTTCTTACATGGTGATCTAGATGAAGAAGTATACATGACACCACCTCCTGGATATTGCCCTAAGGGGGAGACTCGTGTCTGCCGACTTCGCAAATCCCTCTATGGCCTCAAAAAAGCCTCTCGCAACTGGTTTTTTAAACTAACCACTGTGCTTCTTGATGCAGGTTTCACTCAATCTCAAGCAGATCACTCTTTATTCACCTTAGTCAACACCACGAGTATCACCATTGTACTTGTCTACGTTGATGATATTCTAGTTGCTGGAAATGATCTTTCTCAAATTGAGACATTCAAACACGCTCTCTCCCCCAATTTTAAAACCAAGGATCTCGGCCCCCTCAAATATTTTCTTGGTCTCGAAGTTGCTCGTTCCCAAAAAGGCATCTTCCTTAATCAACGAAAATATGCTCTTGACATTCTGAATGACAGTGGCTAACTTGGCGCCCGGATCGCTCCCTTTCCCATGGAACAAAACTTGAAGCGCACAAATCAAGATGGCGCACTTCTTTTTGACCCTAGTACCTATCGGCGACTCGTGGGACGACTCATCTACCTGACCATCACTCGCCCTGATATTGTCTTCGCAGTGAACCTTCTCAGTCAGTTTATGCATGCTCCTCGTCTTCCGCACATGCAAGCCGCCACTCATGTTCTTCGATATATCAAAGGCAGCCCAAGCCAAGGCATTTTCTTTCCATCTTCCAATACGTTACATGTTACTGCATACACTGATTCAGATTGGGCCAGCTGTCCCACTACTCGCCGCTCCACCACCAGTTATTTCATTCAACTTGGCACAAGTCCTATTTCATGGCGCACAAAAAAACAAACGACAGTAGCTCGCTCTTCTGCTGAAGCTGAATATCGTGCCATGGCCGTCACCACTTGCGAGCTCACCTGGTTAAAACAACTCCTCACTGATTTTGGTATTCATCATCCTGAATCTTTCAGCTTACATTGTGATAATCAATCTGCTTTGCACATTGCTCATAACCCTGTGTTCCATGAACGCACTAAGCATATTGAGATTGATTGTCACATTATTCGAGATAAGATCCGGTCTGGTCTCCTCACTACAGTCCATACATCATCACATGAGCAAATTGCGGATATCTTCACCAAAGCCTTAGGCCGAGACCTTTTTCATCATTTTTTATGCAAGTTGGGCATTACGGATCTTCATGCACCAACTTGAGGGGGAGTATTGACACATCAAATCTGCTCATTCTCAGGATTTCAAATTGCACAAAATCAGCCACAGAATCATCACCATAATTCTAGGAATAGTCATTGATTTGTAAATATCAACTTCTTTCCTTGTATTTGTTTATTTCCATATTTAGTCTAGCTGCATATCAATTCTTTCTTTGTATTTGTTTATTTCCATATTTAGTCCAGCTGTTTGTATCTATTTAAACAACAACGTATCACTGTAATTAGCAAGTCATTGAAATAAAATTGTTCAAGTTTTATCATTTTCTACAATTTTTAACATTATTACAATACTCTTTTTACTCTTATTTTCCCTTGAGCATTTCAGGATCCTCTCTTTATCACATGGGCCTTGTTTATATATAAAAGTATTTTCAAGTATTCTATGATATTTCATCTTGAAGCATCACTTAAATATAAAATACTTTTTAATTTTTAATTTTTAACTTTTTTATTTAATCATTACTTATTTATTACGACTTTCCCAAACTTCCAAATATAATACCTAAAACAATATAAGTTTTTTAAAATTCAAAACAAAAATATTATTAAAAAATTATATTCAAACAATATTTTAATTTTATAATATTTTTACAATTTTGCTATAAACAATTATTTTCGCGCATGAAATTGCGCATACCGCTGACGTGGCAGAATGCCACGTTAGTGCTTGTTTTATTAAAAAACAAATATGAAAAACACGAGAAGAAGAAGACGACTGACTCTTACATCTCCCCATTTTCGTGCTCGACAATTCTCTGTCCCTCTCGTGCCTCTGCCTGCAGCTCGGCTACTCTCCACTGCCACTGGCGTCTCTCTCTTATGGGTTGGCTTTCGACTGCTCTCCTTCGCCACGCGTGTCTCTCCGATCTTGGCTATTGTCCTTTGCCACCCAAACCACAGGGCTTCTACTAAAAAAGGACTAGTCAATAATACAATTAGAGCTACATTAGAACTTTATAAAGAGCAAGAACTTTCCATTTCCAAGCAATGTGGGATCTCATTCACAACCTGCCCTTATCTTTATTATTTAGGGTATCACAATAGACCACCTACCCTTATCGTTATCATATGGGATATCACAATCTTGTCTGTTGTAGGTAGCACGATTCAAATTCTACATTTCTGGTTGGGACTACCTTTGATACTATTTGTAACATCCCGATCCTGGAGATTCGAGGAGTTAGCTCTTGTAACTTAAAATCATCTCCTATAACATATTTATATACTCCAAATTCCCCATAAGATATAAAATCATTTATTCAAATCCAAAAATTTATGTTCCTCCACCAAGATACCAAAGAAATACCTCAATGAAATAGATTAAAATCTCCACAAAGACTCAAAAATACCCATGACTCAAAATTTCAAAATAACATAAAATAATAAATCTACTATATAAGATTCTCCAATAAATACTTATACCCTTTGGCACTTATTTCTCTACGACTATCAACCTTTGCTAATACTTATACTCTTGACTTCCAGCACATGCATCAAAATTATCTAAAAAATATTGTGGAGATAAGGGATGAGTTATCAACAACTCATGAATTAGCAGAAAACATATACTAGTACGTAAACATGAGCATTTACAGAGTTCAAAATGCAGAATAAAATATTTTCATTTTCAAAATGCATAATCAGAATATGTTATCAAAAATATCAGAGCAAAAGTTCAAAAATATTCTTATTCAAAATTTATTTGATATAGCATAACTGAAACATCACATCAAAAAGAATTTCATGTTTAACCCTGGTAGTAGGATTATGCAAATCCCGGCTGCCAACTGAGCAAAAACAGAATGTGAAATATTTTCCTTATTATTCTCGGAGCCCCGAGTGTGCACACAGGAAAGACGTAAAAAACTACTTTACTTCTAAAGTGGGTGCACTGAAAATAGAAAAGTTGGTACCAACCTGAACAGAGGCCACAGTTTTACACCAGTGGTAAGGTCAAAATATAACAGAAACAGAATATCATGCCAGAGGTTTTCAAAAGTTCCATCATATCATATCAGAGTATAGAACATATTCATAACATAATCATATCATAATCATATAATTATGCACAAATTTTCATATTTATTCATTTTTGCACAGTTCATAATCAAAATATCAAAAATAAGCTCATGTTTATACGAATCATGTCAGAAAATAATTTCTTATTATATCTCATTTTTTAGAAAATAACTGAGGTTGTTTCATAAATTAAGTACTTAGAGTGAAAAGAAAATAGAGAAAAATAAGTATGAATAAAGGGTGAACGAAAAGTGAATGAGCGACAAGTAAAAGTGAAAGGCCAGAACGGCGTGAGCGCCAAGAGGGCATTGGGTGAGATTCTAACAGGGATTGTGAGGGAGAAGAGAAAAAGGGAAAGAAAAAGAAGTAAAAGAAACCCCACCCAAACAACTGTTAATGGAAATCTTATTGATCAAGAAAGTAGGAACTTTGTTAGTCCTGTGAGCAAGATTGTGGATTATTTATTTATTATCTATTATATTATTATAGTTCTGACTTACCATTTGTTATTTTTAGTTTTGGATATAGACTGAACATGGAAATATTAATTGTTTTGTGATGTTATTTGTTATTTTCATTAAAATCTTTGTTTGCTAAATCTTGAATGATTGAAAATTGACAAGCTTCTCTCCCTTTTCCAGCACTCATAATTATTGCGCCTGCCTGCTAATATACTATTTTCTGCTTGTCTCTATATCAAGGCTCAAGCAAGATGTTCGTGCAAAAGACATTGCTCTAATCATATCTCTATATCACACTGATTGAAATATAGAAGAAATTATTAGTCTCATTGTCTGTTTACTTTTATTTTCTACTGTATGCACTGCAATTTGAGTAAAAGTGTTTTTGTCAGGTCCCCTGCTTTGTTCTTCCTGTATTCTCTCTTTTAGGCCTCGTTTGTTAATGAATAAATATTATGATCTCAATGGAAATAACTAATTCACTTTCTTTTTCAAAAATGAGATTTGGATTCGTTTGTTCAAAATTAAAAGCTAAATATTATGATCTCAATGGAAAGCATGCATGGGATTGATTCATCTTTTGAAAACACGTGGAACGTACTAGGCTTGTTGCTCCACCATCTCTGGGTCATACGACATTAACATCGTGTAAGATAAGTTAAAAGAAAGAATGGACCACCCTTTTATAGTAATTCATTTCCTTTTTAAAAATGAGATTTGGATTCTTTGCTCAAAATCAAAAGCTAAATAACAAGGTGAAAGCACGGTATTGATTCATCTTTTGAAGGCATGTGGAACGTATTATATTATTGAAAAATGGCTAGTGTGACCCAATCAACTTTTTCATTTTAATAAAGAGCGTTGGACCCCAATTTTGTAATTAACTACTGATCTATTTATGTCTCACTCTCTCTCTCAACAGTACTATTGTCCAGTGCAAGCATGCATATTGCACTTACCTATTTTTCTTTAATTCTTTCCTAATTCTCTCTCATTATTCATTACCATTTTCCAATTCTATTTGTCTTGTTACTTTTTATTTTTTACGAAGTACTTATATATGTATATAAAAAAGATATCTTTTTTTTTTTAGGTTTTACATATGCAAGTATTAAAAATCCTTGAGACCATAGATATTTGCTAGGTTCTTTCACTACAAGAAAATTGGATTTTTGGGACCATTTAATTGTGACGAAAAGATCATTTATGACCAAAATAGATTCATTTTAACTGTAAATAGTCATTTCGCTGGAATTAACTGGCCGCAAATAAATAGTTTTCTTGTAGTGTATTAATTGTTATAAAACTTATGCTTTTTGTCTCAATTCTCATATACTTAATAGTTCTACGCATATTTATTTTATTTTTTAGTATTTTTCTCGAATATTTCTGTTTGAGACTTTAAATTTATATAGTTCAGTCATAAAAGGATCTTTTGATGAATTTGTTATTAAGGATCGATAAACAAATATAACATAATGTCCAAATAATTTTGCTTCTCAGAAAAGTTAGAAGATTAAGATTTAAATAATTTTAAATAACTTATTATTAATATATTAATTATCTTTATATTATATTAAAAATAGTAATATCTGGTTTTAAATTTTTGCATTGTGGGGTTACTATTTATATCGGTGCATCCTTCAGGTTACGCAAACAAAAGACGAACGAGTAATGCTATATATATACACAACACATTCTAATTTGACACTTCTATCACTGTGTAAAATTTGACACTTCTATCACTCTTATATGATTCTTTATTTTTTAAAAGAAAAAACATAAATATTGATATATAGGCAATGAAACATCATCATAGTGGGATGAAAGTGGAATGCGAGTGTAGTGTATGAAGTTTTTCAAAATTAATATACCAAATGCAGCAATAACTAATATAAAATAAAATACAAGTTCATTAATATTAGCCATACTATCCATTGAAAATAATAAATAATTATGAGGAAAAAATGATAATTTATTATAAGTTAAAAGTTGGAAAAAGGTCTTGTTTTGTAATTTTCATAAGAGAATCGCAGCAGACATACGTACCAAGCAAGCGACAGACACACACCGATCCATACACTGGATGGAATAAAATTTTTGATGTTTGGAGTGTTGGGGTTAAGTATTGTTCGCGCGTACGTGTTTCACATTTAATTATGTGGCAGCACACAGGAAATTGGTTTGTGAGTATAAATACAGGTAACCAATCTCCCAAATATGCTCACCCAGCTGCTATCTACCGGTTTAATTTGTCTTTAGCTCAATTCTTTACCAAACATTAATGGAAGACATTTCGAGTGATATGATCGAGGAGCAAAGGACGACTTATCAGGAAAGGCAGGTCACCATGAACAAGTTGTTCAGAATGGCAATGGAAGGCAAATGGGATGAAGTTGCCGACCTGTATGAACAAGACGAATGGGCTCAAACGGCCAAAATCACCAACTCAGGAGACACAGCATTACACATAGCTGTCTCCGTTGGCAAAGTAGATAACGCCAGACAACTTATAGAATCAATTACAAGTTGGGATCCATTCCGACTCAGACAGGTTCTTGAGACTCCGAACGACCGAGGGAATACCCCGCTCCATTCTGCTGCATCAATGGGGAATGTTGCCATGTGTCAATGCATTGCAACAGTTTATCCAGAATTGGTGAGTGCTACTAATAATAACGGGGAGACCCCTTTTTTAATGGCAGCAGTCCATGGTGAAAAAGAAGCTTTCTTTTGTCTTCACTATATCTGTGTCGATGCGAAAATGGAGGGCCATCAATTTTCCAGGACGAAGAATGGTGACACCATCCTTCATTGTGCCATTGCTGGGGACTACTTCGGTCAGTAGTACTGGAACCGACATATATATTTTGCTTTCTAGTTTACTTCTATAAGTGGTAATTTAAAAAAGAGGTCGAGAGTAGCAGTAAAACAGTGTAGGCGGATTTGGCATGTCAAATATAGAACATGTTTGATTTTGCTGCACTTTAATTGACAGATTTGGCATTTCACATAATTAAATTTTATCCGAAACTGGCGAGGTTTGTCAATGTAGAAGGACTCACTCCTCTCCATCTACTAGCGAGCAAGCCTTCAGCTTTTAGAAGCGGTAGCCACCTTGGAGGATACTACAAAATCATTTATCACTGTAAGTATCTTTAAATCGCCAGTGTTGCAAGAACTCATCTCCATCCTTTCTGTCCTAGAGTCGTATCCTTTCTTTTGTTGTTGTTTTGGAAGGCATATTGGTTGATAAGCTCGAGGTGGAAACATTCAACTACCAGTCAGAGAGAACCAATAGTCCTGGGGATGAAAAGAACCTGAATCCAGAGAAATACAGAGCATGCAACGACTTCTTGCAATTGTTTTGGAGAATGGTTCAAGGTGGTATGTGAATGAATAGACGATTTATTATTATCTGTAAGACTGTAACATACTTTGCAGAAGTCACACCGTGAAAAGAACACCATCTCATGGAAAATATGCCATTAGATTATGAGAGTTATCTGTAACTTACTTTTTTTTCCTCGATTAACAGTGACAGGGAAAAACAGGAATGGAGAAGAAACAGAGAAAAAGACAGAAGGTAAAAGTAGAGAGAAAACAGATGCAGAGAACCCTGGACCAAACGCAGGACGTCCAGGTCAGAAATGCGTTAGTCTGTGTCTTTGAAAGCAAACTCTAGGAAAGAAATAGGCCTCCAACAAAATACAAGATTTTGAGACGCAATTTCGTTGTAAACTTATAAAAAGAGTTTTACAATTTACGTTAAACCATGTCAATTTATAATCTTCATCGTACAAGATTTCTGTCTTGATCAAATATTTCTCTTTTCCATTCCCACCATGGAATCGTATATTTTCTTGTTTCAAGAATTCTCACTTGTTGTGTTGTCGAAGGGATAGGGGTTGAAAAAAACTTTTGGCTGGAACCAGCTGGTGACCAGCTAATGCGATCAAGAGATAGTCCAGGGAAGAAAAAGACTCCGACTCATCCAGAGAACTACAGAACCTGCAACGACTTCTTCAAATTGTTGTGGCAAATGGTTCTAGTTGGTATGTGAATGGTCAAATTTTTATAATTTTTTTTTTTTTTGCAGAAGCCAAACTAGTGTGACCAGAACACCATGTCGTGGCATATACGCCTGAGATGATGAGAATTATATGGATCTTTTTGCGAACCCCGGCTTCGGCCACTTTCTCATATCTTTCGTTTTGAAAATGCCATTGTTTCGACTAATTAAAAACACTCGACTAATTGAAAACTAATTGTTATGGCTCATTTCTGCTAATGATCGAACTATTTTTTATCTTTTTCTCATGAATTACCAGTCACAGGCATACATAGTGTAAAAACAGATGCGGAGAACACTAAAGTACGGAAGGCAAGACTTGGTGAGCAAATAGCAATGCATAACTGTATTAATTGTGTTTGAAAGGAAGATTTAGGAATTAAAAAAAAAAAAAAAAAAAAGCAGCTCCAGTAAAATAGAACATTTTGAGAGGCAGTTTTTTGGAGCACGGATCACATTATTGAAACAACATAGAGGGTCCAAGAGCATGGCGTAAAATTAAGAAAACCATTGAAACTCGTTATATATTCATTCATTTCAATGAATTGCTTGTACTGTACAGGAACTGATGAGTTATTTCCAGCTAATTATCGCACCTGCATTGAATATGTCAAGCTTGCGAACAAGGCATTGCTGATGTTTCTTGGATTAGGTATGTTGGTAGTATATATAGGGATTAAGATCCTTTATAATTTCATGCTTAAAATGGACTAAATAGATATACACAACATATGAGTCCTATGCAATCATGTGTCACATGCAATCATGTGTCACATCATTGTACTTCTTGCATATCTAAGTGCTTGTTTGGAGTGGAAATGAGAATTTTGTGAATAATAGTAAAATAGTTTGTGAATAGTAGTAAGACCGTTTGAATTGAGTATTTTTTAGATCTTGAAAAATGAGAGAAAAAAAGTTGAATAAAAAATATTATAAAATTAAAATACTGTAATAATATAGTTTTATAATATTATTTTTGCTTGAGAATTTGAAAAAAGTTGGAATTCTTTTTTATTTTTTATTTGAAAGTATGAAAAAGTTGTAATTATTAGTTTGAAAGTTTTGTATTTGAATTATGTTTGGAAATAAGATGGGATAATACGAAATGAGATCAGATGAGAATTTTGTGTCTCATATAAGGCCCCAAACCTGCCCTAAGTCTTAAAATGCATCAGTCAAAACAAAAATCTTAAAATGCATCAAATACAGTTTAGATTGCTAATTGATAAAAATATAATATAAGTAATTAAATCTATCTTTTTTCATTGGCTTAGTTTTAATTAGGACAATTACTAATGGTTTCACATGGTATAATCAGAGCAGACTTCCTAATTAGTTCGAATCTTGACTCTACACTCTACCACATTTAATTAAATATTCTATGTGTTGGACCCACTCATTGAGAGAGAGTATAACCCACACGCGAAGTGGAGTATTAAGAATATATCTCTTCCAATTAGTTTAAGCTTTTTAGACAAGTGGTGATTTGACACTAACGTGGCACTACAACATTTGTTACCTCCTCTTAGTCATCACAGATATAACTATTATGTATCTTCTTGCATACAACACATTTTTGTTACTTTCTATTCTATTATTTTTATGTAGATTTACGCTATTTATAAGTTTGATGTGTAACATAAATTTTATAGTTAAACTACGTACCAATACTATTTTTTTATATAAATTGACATGATAGGATTTCAGGTCATGTATTCAATATGTTAATTAAAAGGGTTACAAATAAATTTATTCTTTTGTGCATCATAAGGATTTACCGCGATAACAAAGATAGAGAGCAAAAAACAGAAGCACACATGGGCCGTTCAAATCTTGAACGAACTTCTAGGACTTCATTCCACATATGAAAATGTTTTCACATCTGGCGGAGATCATGGGCGCAACTCTGCACAATCCCGAACAAAGGAAGGAGAAACAATGCCTTACGATCTTCACGAACCCAGTAGTGTAATTCCGTCCGCTGATTCTATTAAAGCTACGGAAATTGACGGTAAAAATCAATTTTTATTTTTTTATTTGCTCAAAGGTTTTAGTCCATGTAACATCAGACGACGTAGTCTACGAACGAATATGTTGTGCAGACAGTTTAATCAAAGCCAAAAAACTTGTGTTATTGGCAGGGATGGAGAAAACCCTTAAAACGGCGAAAATGATCTTATTAATTGATTCTAGAAGTGGTATCAACGATATTGTGAAGAAAGTACAAGAACTTTTTCCGATTTCCATACAAGATAGGAATGCTAAGAACAAGAATCTAATGATGCTTGTAGATCAGGATAAACCTCCTGAAATGCCAGAGAAAGAGACACCAATATTACTTGCAGCCAAGAATGGTATCACTGAAATTGTGGATAGAATCCTAGAAGTCTGTCCAATTGCCATTAATGACTTGAATGCAGATAATAAGAATATAGTATTGTTAGCGGTGGAGTACAGGCAACCAAAGGTATATGAACTCTTGCTACAACGAAATATCTCGAAAGAGAGCATGTTTCGACAATTGGATAAGGAAGAGAATAGTGCCCTGCATCTTGCGGCAAAGCTTGGAGACAAACATCCGTGGCGAATTCCCGGGGCAGCATTGCAAATGCAATGGGAAAACAAGTGGTATGAGGTACGACTGCGAATTCTGTTTATATTTCTGTATTTCTTTTTTTTTTTCTTTTCCAATTATATATACTGATCATCTAACTATTCATTGATTTTGTTTAAAAACATTTTGTGGATTCAAATCTCTTCCTCTCTGTGTTAAAAAGGGCGAGAACAAAGCATATATGCATGATATCTTTCCTTAAATAAGAGAAAAGAAAAGTCCCTGTCTTTTATTACAAAATTAGTTTTGTTGACAAACTATATACAATATATGGGATACCTAATACTGGATCCTTTGCTTGGCTTCCTGCGTGTAGTATGTCAGGGATTCCATGCCCCACAACTTTTTTCCCCGCTGCAACAAGGAGGGCAAGACCCCAAGCGACTTGTTCACTGAAACCCATATAGAGCTTGTAAAGAATGGTAGCAAGTGGCTAACAAACACTTCTCAATCCTGTTCCGTCGTAGCTGCACTCATCGCCACAGTGGCCTTTACTGCCTCCACGTCGGTCCCCGGAGGCTTCGAGGATACTGGCCTTCCAGCGCTCGAAAAGAAGCCTGAATTTGACCTCTTCGCGGTCTCATCACTCGTTGCTCTATGCTTCTCGATCACGGCCTTAGTCATGTTCCTCGCCATCTTAACATCACGATACCAAGAGAGAGATTTTGGCAGCAACTTACCTAGGAAACTCTTGCTGGGTTTAACATCTTTGTTCGTGTCCATAGCCGCGATGCTAATTTCATTTTGTGGGGGCCATTTCTTTTCGCTGAAGGAGGAGCTAAAATTTGCGGCGATTCCAGTGTATGCAGTGACATGCCTACCGGTAACCTTTTTTGCTATGGCGCAGTTTCCTCTTTATATTGATCTTTTACGGGCTACGGCATCGAAGGTGCCACAGCGCAGCTACAAGGTGGATCCCTAACATTTTTAATTCCATTTGTATGCGGATGCTACGTACATCTCTACTTCCGTGGCGGAACAGCAATTGTTTAGAGGGGCCAAATTTTCTATAGTGTGACATAGTTACGTAAAATAAAAAAGAAATTAAGAAAAATATAATTATATATATAATTTCATCTCGATACGTTGCTACATAAATGTAAAAATAAAATTTTAAGAACACAGTTTATATATATGTTTTAAATTTAGGATGGTCATAACGTTTAATGTAATAATATTCTTCGATCCAATATTATTTATGTAATTAAATATTTAAAATTTATTTTCTATAAAAACTATCAAATGATCTTTAAAAGGTCGTCTTTTATTCTAGTGTGTAAGTTAATTTATTAAATTTCATGTAAAATCAGGATATTTTTGTATCACATTAAACATATAACAATAAAATTAAGATCTTAAATAAATCTTTTATTGCTCAATGAAATTTAGAGGATAAAATTTGTTAACGATACAACTGTTAAGTCTCTCATACAAGGAAATTCAGCTAATGATCCTCAATCATAGCTTCTATCACTACAATAGATTTTGGCTTTTGTGACGATCGAAACTGTCACAAAAATAAGCAAATGGTCACAAATATTCTTTTGTGACGGTTTACTATTCAACCGTCACAAAAAGTTATTTTTGTGACTGTTGGAAGTCTGCAGTGAGATATAACATTCAAACATAATGTTTTTTTGTGACAATTAAAATCTGTTACAGAAAGTAACGTTCGCACATAACAACCGACATTCAAACATTAACCCAACCAATTAGCATTCAAACTTAAAAAGTTAGACGTTTGTTGTTTTTGCTTCGCACGATTAATATTTACATTCGAACGTAACAAGATTCGAACATTTGCTCAAAGACGTTTGAATATAGCATGAGGATGTTAATGCAGAAGCGTTCGAACATACATTTTTAAACCTTTGGATGTTGGGTTGTCATTCGAAAGTATCTATTCTAATCAATTGAATGTTTGGATTGTTTGTGCATGGAAACGTTCGAACGTAGTGACTTACGTTCAAAAGTTTTGTTGGAATGCAGTGGTACTATATTCGAACGTGAAGCCATGGTTGAACGTTTGTTCTTTACTTGAAAACGTTCTTATCAGAAATAATAATTTCACAAATTAAAAAACATAGAAATTGTATCATATTACATCATAAATATAACAACTAATAATGTTTTATAGAATTGTAAAAATAGACAATAAAAGTTTCTAATAATGATAATGATATATTCATTTCTTCTTCTTTCCTCGCCTACTGTGATCCTACTGAAATGATATAACACGTTCCATCTGGACCAGCATCTCCCTTTGTACTTGCTCTTGGACTTCAATTCGCAATCTCTCCTCCTGATCTCTTTGTCGCTCCTACAAATGCGTTTCTAAATTAGACTGTCACGATAAGTGAGACTCTAACTCCTACTGTCTCAACTTCATCTGCTCGATTTTTTAGCGTGTTGCATCAAAATCTTTAATAAGATTATTAACTTCCGAAGTCGAGGTCATAGAGGATGAACCACAACACTTGGAAAGAATGTCCCAAACCCCTTACCAAACTAAACTTGAGCCCGACCAATTGTGTGAATATGTCTATGTCACTAGGAGAGGATTCTTAGAGGCTAATTGGATCTCAATCATTGTTTTCTGCAATTACAACGACAACACACAATAAAAAAATATATTAAAAGAAATGAGGAATCAAACATAATATGAATTCACATGTTGCATAATTTATTCACAGAAAATAACCTCACCTACATAATCATCTTTAGCGACAAGATCAACCCACTCACTGTGCTCATCGCTGTGAGTAGCGACATAGACATGAGTAAGGGAGAAATTTTTAAGATTATCAAGTTTCTAACAAAACCACATTAGTAATTTTAAAAAAATATATATTAGTACTTAAATAACAGTATGATAAAAATGAGTGAAGTTTAATAAGTTATTAATTACCATTTTTATCAGTAAGACGTTAGAATGACCTTGGACCGGCACAATAGTGGATTATCAAAGCCGTTCTATTCTGTACATTGATAGAACTTAAGTGGTGTAGAAGAAATTAACAATGTTCAATATAATATATGAAACCAATTTAGATGTAAATAAATTATTGATAATAAATCTAGAATACCTGACAATCTAGACTTGTGAAAATATCACAACACTTCCTCCAATTGTCTAACTTCATTTTCTGAAAATGTGACTGAACAACCTTTTCCAACGACTCAAATGTCTTGAAGTGGTCATGACATCGTCCCTTGTGACGCCGAAATAATGTAACGACAACTCAATCACAGTTCACACATCCTCGCTACTGCCAAAATTGAGGTCTAATTAATCCTAAAAAGTGAATTGAGCCAAAAATATGTAATAAAAACATCTCTAAAAATATTTATGTTCGTATATAAACTCACCAATACACGACTCCGAATGTGATCATTAACTTCATTCGGAACATATGTCCATGATCACACATAAAATGGGGCATAAGCTCAGACTAGTGTCCCAACCTAAGAGGAAAGCGATCCTGCACTATCATCCAGTCATCTAGTGAAGTTATTAGAATTGTTGACCTTGATTTTTCCATGTCTTCTATTTCTTTCCGGAGCAAACGCCAAATGTTAAGCCACGTCTGTGACGTGACAAGGCATCAACTAATATTTTTAAAATTATTACATACAGTCCCCAAAGTATTGAAATATAATTAATTATCAATAAGATTTCCTCACTGATTGTCTGTCTTGTTTGTATCAATTTGTTCAAGAGCAAAGTCCTTAGTTGGGGAGTCATGAACGGGTTCAGGACTTGGGGGAGGAGGCACATTTCTTCATTGTCGTTTTGGTAGTATCCTTGATAATTATTAATATTTTAAATCAAAATTAAAATTATTTTTATTTATTAGTTATTTGTTTTTTATTAGTTATTTACTTAGTATGTTATGAATTACTTACTATTTTTTTATCGTATTTGTTTTATTTACTAAGTATGTTATCATGAATTACTTTGTATGTTTAATATCATATTAGTTTATTAGTTATATAGTATAATCTAGCATCTTATTAATATATCGTATTTAATTACTAGTGTTTAATTACTTTTTAATAGTTAATTATGAATTTTTTACTTTTGCTATATTAATCGTGTTTAATTACTTATTAATATTTAATAGTGTTTAAATACTCTTTATTAATAGTGTTTAATATATTAGTATAGTGTTTAATATATATTAATTGTTTTCTTAATAGTGTTTAATTACTTATTAGTTAATTATGAATTCTTTAGTTTTCCTATATTTTCTATCTCCTAATTGTATCTGCTACATTCACAATATATACCCAAATCACAATATTATCACAAATCACACAAAATTTGCACAAATCACTCCACTATTATGTTTACTCACAACATATTCTTATTTATCTTTTTTTAAATTCACAACATATTAACAATCAATTCTTATTAAATCACAATGAATTATCTAACAACATATTCTTACTAAGATTTGAACATATTCACAATCAATTCTTCTTAAATCACAATAAGAACACAATCAATTCACAAAAAATCACAATATATTTACAATCAATTCACAAAACAATAACAACATATTCACATTCAATTCACAAAAAATCACAACATATTCCTAACAAATTTAGACATATACGTAGCCCAACAATATCCATTTACAAATGACAAGCTTCAACAAACCCTAACAAATAATGCTTCACACAAAAACACAATACTAGTTACAACAAAATAAATCTAAATAAATAAACACAATACTAACCTCTCTTCAAAAACAAAGAAAAATCACACAAGTATGTTAGAGCTCTCTCACTCAAGCTCTGTCTCGCTCTAACTCTCTTTCACGCCCTCTCTCTCTATGCGGCATGGGTTGAAGGCAAATGGGATGAATTGGCTTCAACCCATGCCATCTAAGATGCCCTAAATGTGTGTGGGGTGTCTTTATTTTTTATTTTTTGAAATTTTTTGACCTATTGCAGTCACTGCAATAGGTCTATTTAACAAGAACAATGGCTTATTAAGTCGTCATACAAGTTATTGCAGCAACATTTTAAATAAAAAATCACTGCATCAAAAAAGCAGTATGTTTGAATGTCACACTATACGTTTAATTAAATGAAATTTTGGGTTCCTCCTGAAAGAACCGCGTAATTTTTAACAATTATGAGCATTCGCACATACAAAAGTTAACGTGCGAACATTAATAATCCCCACAACAGGCACAGATCACATGGATTAAGTTCAAACATTCACTAAAAATGTTCAAATGTTATGTGGATGATGTTGCCAGGCCAGGTTTCCTATCCTTCACGCCGAAAAGATCCCCCCCAATTTTTTCATTCACATTCGCATAACCAAGTTTAACATTCGAACATCAAGGTGTGACATTAGAATCTTAGGTTGTACACTTTCAAACGTAAATGAACTCAGGTTCCATATATATTGTCTAACAATTAACGCAGGAAATGTCCAACCAAATTTTTAAACACGTTCGAACGTGAAATTCCATGTTCATACTTCACCACAATACGTGCGAACGTACATTTGCATTGTTCGAACGTGAATCACATATTTATATATTTTTTTAACAATAGTGGTTTATATTATATTATAATTACAATATGTATCATAATTATCTAAAATAGTAATGTATATATGACATAGTAATCTATATATTATATAGTATAGGGTATGTATTATATATTATTTACTAGTATATATAGTAATGTATAGTATATAATGTAGTAATATATAGTGTATTATAAGTTAGTATCTCATAATGTATTGGTATATATAATTGTAGTTCATGATATATACCCCAACAATATATTAATAACACTAGTATATATAATATTAATATACTATTACACTGTGTACTAGTATATATACTATACAGTACACTGTGTACTAGTATATAAGTATATATACTAGTACATAGTATTATTAGTATAGCATATATTATTAGCTTATAATATATTAGTACATAACATTAGTTGTTAATTATACTTTCTTGATACATTAATATTCTTGATCGATAATCACATATTCACACTATATAACAACTATAATATCAATAATATTATTATTAGATTATATAATAAATAACAACTATTATATATTATATTATTCAGTACAAAATATAAAAAGAATTATCCTAGAGACGTTTGAACATATCGAGAATTAAATGACAAACGTTTGAACAACAGAATATAGCGTTCGCACGTTAAGGAATTAAGTGACAAACATTCAAATGTAAAAATAGTGACGTACAGATGGCTTTCTCACTCATTAAGTGACGTTCGCATGTTAACACTATAACGTTCGAACATTACGTGTATGTAGGCTTTTGCCCGAATGCGAAACGGCATTTCAAACAAATCCGTAACCCATTTTTCCTCTCGTCACCTCATTGTAAACCGTCGCTAAATCCGTCGCCGTGCCGTCAATCACCATCACAAAAGTCACAAAAGAGGTAAGCATCCCTCTTTAACCTTTGGGTAGTTTTTTTTATGTTTATGGAGGTTTCAGGGGTTCTCGAAATCCATTGGTGGCCGGACTTTCATCTTAATTTTTTGACCACTACCAATGGGCAAACGGCCATCGTAGAAAACTTTGTTAAAGTGTATATTTCATTTCTATGCTGGCTTTTGGCCACTTTCATTGTGTTTGAGGTGTTAGCGAATGGCTGAGTCGACTCAATCATTTCTATCTCGTAACATTTGAACGTTACATCCTCACATTCGAACATTAGACCTTGCAAATGAGGAAGATCACATACTCATTCGCACATTAATCAAGTAAAGTGTGAACGTTCTACAATACGTGCAAACATATTGAGAGTACATGCAAATGTATATTTTACGTTCGAACGTACGTTTGTAACGTTTGCACGTATGATCGTTCATATTCTTGAGCAGCACATACGTTCGAACCTTAGTCTTACATGTGAACGTTATTTAACATTCGTTCGAATGTAAAACCTTTCTTTTTCCAGAAAGGCCAGAAATGTTCTAAATAATAGTTAATGTACGATCAAACGTCTTAATAAATACATTCAAGAGCTTCCTCACATGCGAATGTATTTGTTTTGTACGTCCGAATGTAATAATTTCCTGTTTATTTTATTAATGCCACTTGAACATATACTTAGTTTAATTTGAACATGTGTTTGTCAGCATCACGTTCGAATGTAACTCATCTTACATTGGAATGCTTATGTTAGAGGAAATTAACGTGCAAACGTAAAGCCAAAAACGTTCGCACATATAACGTTAATGTTTGAATGTCATATTTTATGTTCGAGCGTGTTTCTGAAATAATTTAGATTATAGTACATAATATGCATCATAGTCCTGGCAACTAGGCTCAACTTCTGACAACTAGGAAAAGGGGGAAGGAAGGAATAAGCCAGGACAAGTCTCAAATCAGGGCTCGAACAGTGATGTCTGAACGAGAAGTCCTAATCAACTAGTTCGATGAACTCAGATGGAAGCATAAGTGCCTTAGAGACGTGTTCACTAGGAAAGGCTAGATTAGTATCTGCACATTGAGGGATAGCATATACCCCTCAATGGTTCAAGCGTTTTATATGGGAATGTGCTCCATGCCTCAGGATGCATTCTCTCACACCATGATAGTATGCGGTGTTCAGCTCGAGGTCTCGGTGGATGTCATCATCAAGCTTCTGGGGATCCATCACTTAGGTAAGACAATAATTGCAGGAGATGCTCAGCTTAGGGACGGTTTCTGAGTAGATACAGATGTAGGCACTCATGCATCATCTATTGGCCTAGTTGACCGATCAGAGGCTGAAAGTACTGATGAGGAGGATGATGACCGAGATAAGGATTTCTACATCCTCTCTAGGAGAGACCAAGAGCAACTCGATAGGAAGAACTCCTTCAATCAAGTACAGCTCCTCCTTTTCTTCCGCAAGTTGCATCTTATTGTTGTAACAAATGTGGATCCAGTGGCACATAAGGCCACATTTAGTGCGGACTCACGCATAGTCCCTTATACGAGTGGAACGTGGAAAGCCTATCGTCTTGCCACTTCATATTTTTTAGAGGATCCATTACAAGGTGAGCGTCATCACCATGAACAACCTCTCATCTGGAGTCATCATTACCTCACTACTACTCGCCCAAAGTGTCCAAGTGGAGGAGTGGCTAACAGAGCAGATCAGCCCCAAAAACAAGACCACACACAGTCGGAGCATTGGACAGGGGAGGGGTCATGCTCGACGTCAACCTGGCCCTGTACTAGATCTTGTTCCTCCGACCTACTGGGCCCGGTGTTGCTCCCCATATTGGGAGGACTAATCAGCCTCCGACTGATACATCTGTGGGAGATACGCAGCCTGCTTGGCTCGATGCATGCCCTGCTTAGGTTGATGTGATGATCTAAGATATTATAGTACACATCGACCAACAGATCACATTAGTACAATAGAGTGTCGCCAAGGTTGGCCATCGGTTAGATATTCTAAACGAAAAGGTCAACAGATTGACTGATGAGTTTAATATATATGTAAACAACTCCTACTAAGTATTTTTTTTACTTTTATCGTGTTGTTTAGAACATTTTATCATATTTTGTACTTTATTTTTATCATATGTAATGAACAATATTTTTTTTTATAGTGAAAAAAATTTCATTTCATCTAGGTATAAAACCCTAAAAAGGTGTACAATAGTGTTAATCAATGAAAATTACATTCTCAATGAAAGGAGGAACACTATTCCACCAAATATTCATATCTTCAATAGACCATGCATGAAAAGTGGGTTAAGGGTGATCCTCGAAGAGGCCTACAAGAAGTTATGAACTGGGTCTCTAGCTGTAGCTCAAACCTACAAAAGTGGAACAAGGCACACTTTGGCAAGGTTTATACTAAACTGAAAGATGCAAAAATCAAGTTGGCTTGGGAATAAGAGAAAGATCCAACAATTTTAAAAGCTAGTGAGGTTGGTGTTGCTGCTGAAGAAGTTCAAAAATGGATGGATAGAGAAGAGATAATGTGGAAGCAAAGGTCGAGAGCACTTTGGTTAACTGAAGGAAACCAAAATACTAAATTCTTTCATGCTAAAGCATCACAAAGAAGGAAAAAGAACTGTGTATCAAAGCTTATGGATGATGAGGTTCAATGGAAGGAAGGAGAGCAATGTGATCACTTGATTATTAATCACTTCTCTTCTCTGTTTACTTCTACAGGTTCTCGAGACTAAGATGTCATTATCAATAAAATGGAGAGAAGGGTATCTACTGATATGAATGAGGATCTTGTTAAAGAATATATAGCAGGAGAAGTGCATTAAAAGAGATGCACCCTTCTAAAGCCCCCAAACCTGATGGCATGCCACCTTTATTCTATCAAAAATTCTGGCATGAGATTGGGGAGTCTGTCACTACCGCTATTTTAAAAGCCTTGAATTCTTGTGAGTTTCCACAATCGGTGAATCACACATACATTACTCTGGTTCCTAAGAAGAAATGTCCTCAAAGAGTTAGTGATTTTTGACTTATAAGCTTATGTAATGTTATATATAAGCTAATGTCAAAAGTAATTGCTAATAGGATCAAGCAAGTTTTACTTGCTGTCATTTCAAATTCCCAATCTGCTTTTCTACCAGGAAGACTTATTACTGACAATGTGTTGGTGGCCTATGAAGTGCTTCTTTTCTTGAGGAGGAAGAAGAAAGGAAAGAAATGATTCATGTCCCTCAAACTTGACATGAGTAAAGCTTATGATAGAGTAGAATGGAGTTTTCTTGAAGCTGTGGTAAGAAAGCTAGGTTTCCATGACAAACTAGTCCAGCTTGTGATGAAATGTGTTATGACCCCTTCTTTCTCTGTATTGGTTAATGGATCACCAACTGGTTTTATTACCCCTACAAGAGGATTGAGGTAGGGAGACCCCATTTCTCCCTACTTATTTCTCTTGTGCACTGAAGGATTGGTTAGCTTATTAAGGTATGAGCTACAACCAGAGATACAGTTCATAACTTCTTGTAGGGCTCTTCGAGGATCACCCTTAACCCATTCCTCCTTAATAATTCTTAAACAATCAGCTTCCCCAATCCACATAGCCTCAACTCTAAAGGGCTTAGAACCACCCCTTCTGTTACTTACATCTTCTAACTCTAACCAAATAGGAAGATGATCAGAGTAAGATATAGAGACATGAGTGACTAAGGCCCTATTAAACAGGTTACACCAAGCACTATTACCAACAAATTGATCCAACCTCTCAGAGATCTGAGTTTCATCCTACCTACCATTGCACCAGGTATATCTTGTCCCATTGAACCCAAGATCTCTTAGTTCACAATCCATGCCCAGGTCATGTCTTGGGGAATCTAGAAGAGGTTCATCTAGGTGTTGTTGAGTATTTCAAGGAGTTCCATACTGAGAGTCCTATTTTGGATCAGGCGGATATTACACCTTTGTTGAGTTGTAGCATTTCAATGGAAGAGAATAACGCCCTTTGTATGGCTCCTTCGGAGGAAGAGATCAAAGAAGCTCTCATTTCCATTCCAAGACACAGCAGTCCTGGCCCTGATAGATTCGGCTCGGCCTTTTTCATTGTCTGCTGGGATATTGTTAAATCTGACATTGTTGAGGCAGCAACAAATTTCTTCCAAGGTGCGCCTTTGCCCAGGTATTTTTCTTCCTCTTATATTGTCTTAATTCCTAAAGTGTAGGATCCTACTAGTTTTGATAAATTCCGCCCGATTAGTCTTTGTTCGGTGGCTTAAAAAATTTTCTCCAAGATCATAGTCAAACGTTTGATGCGACTTCTTCCTATTTTGATTTCTATGCAACAAAGTGCGTTTGTACCTGGAAGAAGCATTTTTTAAAATATTACCCTCGCCCAAGAAATGGTTCATTCTCTCCATAGGAAGATTTGTGGGGGAAATATTATGGTGAAAATTGATATGGCTAACACTTATGATCGGGTGGATTGGGCGTTCCTTTTGAGGGTTTTGGACTGTTTTGGGTTCTCTAATAACTTTTGCAGATTGGTGGGGGAGTGTATCCAGTCACCTTGGTTCTCGATGATGATGCATGAGACTTATAAAGGTTTTTTCAAGTCTTCTCGTGGTTTGCATCAGGGAGATCCTTTGTCTTCTTATTTGTTTATTTTAATGGAGGAGGTGTTGACTTGGCTTTTGCGGAAAAATTTCGATGAGGGTCGCATTAAAAGTTTTTATCATCCTACAGGTGCCCCTCTTATTTCTCATTTATTATATGTTGATGACCTTTAGGTCTTTGCCAATGGCAGTAAGAGTTCAGTAAAAAGGCTTATGGGCACTTTGGGGACTTATGAGCATTGGTCTGGTCAAGTTATGAGCAAAGAAAAATCAACTTTCTTTCCTTTTAAGTTGATTAATGCTTCGAGGGTGCATAGCCTGGTGCGAGCTACAGGTTTTAAGCTTGGTCAGTTTCCTTTATCTTATTTGGGGGTTCCTTTGGTTTTTGGGAGAGTTACGACTCGCATTCTTGAACCCCTTGTGGAAAAAATTCGAAAGAAAGTGTCTGGTTGGAAGTTTAATTTACTCTTGCAGGGTGGGTGTCTTATTTTATTGCGTCATGTTTTATCGTCTATGGAAATCCATATTCTCGCTGTCATGAATGTCCAGTTGGTCACTATTCAGAAACTTAACTCCATTTTGTCGACTTTCTTTTGTGGTAATGTTAATGGTTCACCTAGATCTAAATGGAGAGCTTGGAGTAAGATTTGCAAACCCACTAGTGAGGGAAGGTTGGGCATTAGAGATTTAAAAGAGGTCCAACGTGCGTTTCATATGAAAATGGCTTGGTGTCTCCTTTCGGTGGACAATTTATGGTCATCCTTTTTTCGTGCAAAGTATATTAAGTGGAAACATGTGTCTACCGCTAGTCCGAAGGGATCAAACTTCTGGAGGGCTATGATTCCTGTCTTACCTGAGATATGTGATAATGCTAAAGTGTTGGTTCAAGGTGGAAATTATTCTTTCTGGTATGATTGCTGGCTAGCTTCCGAGCCTCTCTCGGATATGGTGGATATTGTTCCTAATCAAGATCTTAAAATTCAGGATTGTTGGCTGAATAACAATTGGGATTTTGATTTGCTAGTTGATTTGGTTGGGGATAACAGGGCTGTTATCATTGCTTCCAATATTGTGGCTGGTAAGGAGGGGGAGGATATCTTTATTTGGAAGCCTAATACTGACGGTAATTTTTCTTCTTCTAGCGCTTGGGAGATAATTAGGGTAAAGGGTGAGTCGGTGCCTTGGATGGATTGGATATGGCATAAGAGTATTCCTAAGAAGATTTCGGTTTGTACTTGGAAAGCAAGAATTAAATGCTTTGTTGTTGATGTACTAGTGCAAAACAGAGGGATAGCTTTAGCTTCTAGTTGTTACTGCTGCAAGAGAAAACAATGTGAAACATTAGATCATGTGCTTTGCTCTGGGGGTCTCGCCAAACAAGTTTGGGAGATTGCTTGTATAGCTTTTGGATTCTCTTGTATGCAAACTGTCACTTGGTGGGCTCGCGTTTCATCTTGGTTTGCTTGTGCTAAAAAATCATCGATTAAAGGGTTTCTAGTTGGTTTGGTGCCATGTCTGATTACTTGGAAACTCTAGCATAACAGGTGTAAGGCTAGGATGGGAGAAAAATCTCAAAGTGCCCAGAGTGTTTGGATTGCAGTTAAGTTCTAGCTTCATAGGCTAGACGGCGACGTTAGCAAGACAAGGACTTTGTCTCCGGCTAAGGAGCAGTTTCTTTCATCCCTCGGCCTGAAGGTAGTGCCAGTTTCGCTTAGGAGCCATAAGTGGTGGCCTTGCAAAAACCACCTGAGGGGTGGTTTAAGTTAAACTATGATGGTAGTTGTCGTGGTAACCCAAGGAATAGTGGTGGAGGTGGTGTGATCCGGGATTAGACGAGGAGAGTTAAGGGAGCTTTTTCGGCTTGCTTTGGGATTGGCACCAACAATGAAGCAAAAGTCAAGGTAGTTAGAGAGTATTGCTCTTTGTAAAAAGCTTAATTTTGTAAAAATTATTATTGAGAGTGACTCCAAGTTGGACGCGGATTGGCTCCGCAATAGAAAGTGCACTGTTTGGTATTTTTGGGATTTTTGGGAGGAGTTGCTAGAAGATCTTGTGGGGCTTAATGTTTTAGTTTTACATCAATTTCATGAGGGTAATCAAGCCGCAGATCTTCTATCCCTTCAGGGTGAAGAGGGGCGTAATATCTGTTATGAGGATGATTGGGACTTATCACGCCTTTCGAAAGGTATCCTTTGGCTCAACAAATTGGGTCTTCACGTATTCGTCTCTAGCCTTTTGGTTTCATTTGAATGTTTGTATGTACTAACTTTCTTTTGCAGGGTGCTTAGGTTTTTATGTCTTTGCAGTGTATTTTTTAGAGTTTCCTTAGTCTTTTTTTTATAGGAGTTTCCATGTTTTGATGCCTGGGTTGGGGTTTTTTGTATATATTTGTAACCCTCAGGTATCGGGCGTTGTAACCACAGTTTTCCTCCGCCATAAGTGAGGATAATCAAAAAACTTGGAATACCATCCTCTTTTAAATATAAAAAACCAAACGAGCAGTGTCCCTACTAACTACCAACTTTTGCACCATACTTCGTAAGATCTAGGACCATATTTAGTGTTATCAATTAACATGTAGCATTTTTAAGTAACTTCCACTACAAGATATTTTGCTTTTAGGGATGAAATTTGCTAGGGACGAAATTTAATTCCATCCCTAAAAGTAATTATTGGAGACGAAATTCAAAACTTAGCTGAGTTTCTAAATTAGTTCGAACGGATAAATATTCATTCAAACTATACATTTTGTGACGAATAAAATCGTCTAAAAAATGTAAAACTATTCGAACTAAAAAAAATAAATTCGAGCAAGGAATTAATGTCTGTTTGAATAGTATATAATCTGTTCAAATAATAATCTTGGTGGGAAATTAATTTTTTTTTCCCGAGGAAAGCTCATAACCTTTTGAACTTACATTTATTTGTTTGAATGAGAGAAATTTGGTGGAACAATGTGGCAAGAAAGTTGCTAGACCGTTTGAACAAAAAAAATATCGGTCGAACCAGTTCGAATGAATTCAAACACCACATTTATTCATTCAAACAACTAATTTGGTTGGAAATAATATAAAAATTGTTTATCATCATTAATTTGTACATATATTTTTTCCATTGAAGTAATAAATATTTTTTCCATCAATTTGTTATCATTTTCAAAATATAAAAATGTGTATATATTATATATTATAATTTGTGGTGAGTTAAAACATTTAAAAATTCATAAATTAATTTTATGTAATTAATTTCAAAATTTTTTAGTAATTTCTTTTAAGCTAAATTTATATGAATATAACTTTAAAAATAGTATCATTTTTTATATTATCATGAACAGCAAGTAAAATGAAAAAAATAAACAAGGTAGCAAACACGAAAATAAAAATCATACATTAATTACATCCCAAATATATAATGTTCAATACAACATAAAAAAAAAGTAAAATAATAACTAAAACAATCTATTTGCTAAGTATATCAACATCCTCTTATAATATTTTAATGCTTCCATCCAGATCCCTAAGCTTCTCCATGATAAGCTCAATGAACTCCACAAACAGAGTTCGTACCTAATCCAAACTAGCCCCAAGAGGCTGTCTCTCAACAGCGGCAGTACTACTAAAAGTTGGATCGATGGGAGGGACACTAGGCTGTTCTAGTGCAGTTTTCCGCAAGTGCCCTTTGCTCTTGCTAAATGTGATCTTGTTAAGGGGCCCTATCTGTGGTGACCTCTGCTCAATCGCAAACGCTGTAACCCCCTATCGGATTAGGAGGTCAGATATCAGCAGTGCAAATGGTAGACTACCTCCACTGGAATAGCGTGACTCCGATTGAATACGAAGGAAGAAATACAATGCCAGATCAATGGGGTCTCTTATGCTATCCGTAACAAAAATCTGGCTTGGTCAATCCCGAAATCAGTCTTATATTTTTTCGGATCGATATTATAGTCAACAATCAAATTAAGCATTCTGAAAAATGTTATATAATTGGCTTGTCGGATCACCTTGTTCCCATCATATGGAGGAGCCGAAGGGTCTCACACTAAATGACTCACTTGATTGTCTGTGAGACCATCATCAGGTAGATCCTCATCCTCACTACCATCTTCACTAGCATCCGGCTCTACATTCGGGGTTAGCATGGAGGATGTGGCCGATGTGTCGGAATCAGATGATATAGCCACTGGTCCCGGTGTAGCCACTACAGGATATGCGGCGCCCATGCACGGGATGTCAAGGAACTCGGCAATAATGAGGGAGAGAAAGTAATACTTACTCCCCGGACCGAGAAGGTGTAGAATAGAGCATCAGTGTTATCCTCTCTCATGGCACCGTAAAACTCACCAACCATCTCTGGATATGTAATCCCTGGTTGCTAACAAATCGGTGTCCATCCCCGCTCGGTGAAGATGGACTGTATGCTCTGTTCCTCCCATGAAAGATCAGAGAAGTCAGACAAAATGATCTTATGCTCAACAAGTATAGGCCTCGTCTCCTGAGCATGAGCTGCTCCACTACTTTGGCCGGGCTAATCTCGTGCACGTTTTCTTCCACTGGATGCCATTAGTAAACTGTTTAACCACAAGGAAAGTAAGAATATAATTAACCATAATATTTAAATTATATTATTAAAGAATTATACTATATTGAACTAAATTGAAATAATTAGTTTGAACGAAACATATTCTGTTCAAACTAGTAAAATCTATTCGAATGGACTGTTATGTTCATTCGAACTGGCAATTTGTATTCATTCGAACGAATTTATTTTATTCGAACCAAAATAAATCTATTTGGCAACTGAGCGTTCAAACGGACTAGAGTTAGTTCGAACGAGAACACGCCAAAAAGCCATGGCTGAGTCGACTCAGCCCTGAACGAAAAAACCCAATTTAGATGTTATCCTTTGTTTTAATCGATAGAAATGATTAATGAGTGACACCCAGTCATTTCTACCGATTATTTTGTACTTAAATCTATGGCGTACACCAAAATTGGGGATTACGGATTCGAAATCCATACCCCCCCCCCCCAAAACACAACCCATTCGAATATAAAACCAAACAATAGATGTGGAGACTTGACCCATACCTCTTAGAAGTTCAAATATGGGGTTGCTATGACGGTTGAGTGGTGGTTTTCACTGCTGAGATACGAGGTGAAATCGTTGCTCTTGACGGAGAATAGTTCAAACTGGAGTGATTTGTTTTATTGTATTCGAATTTGGTATATAATGACCATGGCGTCTTGTTCAAACGGGATACATATCCGTTCAAACAGTTATTATACTAATATATTTCTAATTATATTACTAATAGTAATATATAATAATACTAATATTACAAAGTACAAAAGTATAAAATTAAAACTAATAATAGTATTATAATACTTTTATTTAATATATTTAGTATGTTATTTGTAAATATACTTATTCTATTACCTATAACATACTAAGTACTTAGTATAATTACAATGGATTAATTATATAGCTACTATATATAAGTTACGATAACTATACACATATAGTTTATATAATATTATAACACTAACTATAGTTACTAGTTACTATTATAAGTTAGGATAAGTAGTATACAAGTACTTAATATAATTAATATATATTAATAAGTACAAGTACTTGTAATTATACAAGTACTTAATATAATTACTATACAAGTTAATATAATTAATATATATATAGTACTCATTAGGTATATAGCCACTATAATATAAGTATTATATAGTTACTATATAGCTATAGCTATTAAGTTATGATAACTATACTCATATACGTTATATAATAATATAACACTAATTATAGTTACTAGTTACTATTATAAGTTATGATAACTATACTTCTTATATTTTATATAACAAGGTAACAAGTTATATAATTAATAGTGCAAAATTAGAAGTAACATATAGTTACTATATATATTAGTAAGTTATGATAATTATAATCATATAGTGCGATATAATAATATAACACTAACTATTGTATAATAATATTTATTGATGTAGGTTGTATCGAAATATGGTGAAAATTCAAAAGAAATCCCACCAGAATTGTATACTCTGGCATATGGTCCGCTCCGGCGGACCATCCAATACTCAGGATATTTGGTGAATAGATATAGATTTCACACAACTGATAGAGAACGATATAGGAAAACTCAACATTGTAGGGTTGTAATTGAAGGAAGCTATAGGAATGATAACATTGACTTCTACGGAATTGTGGAAGATATCATAGTGTTAAAATACGTGGGGGAATATATGGTATGGTTGTTTAAATGTAATTGGTGGGATGTCTTAAATCCTAAGTTGGGAATGCGTAACGATGATTATTTTGTAAGTTTCCATATATCTCGCACATGATATGAGGAGGATCCCTTCCTTATCGTTTGTTAAGCGAATCAAGTTTTTTATTTAGATGATCTGGAGTACAAAAACCCATGGCAAGTAGTGGAGAAGTTTGCACCAAGAAATGTATATGATTACATTCCAGAGGCAGACTAACCACATAAAGAAGTTGATAGTCCAGCAAATAAAGAAGCATATCAAGAAAACAAAGTAGGCATCAATTTATTTGTTGATCTAAGCCAATATGATATGGTCACATTGCGTAAAGAATATGTTCAACCTGAAGTAATTGAGGGTGAAATATGGGAAGAAAATGAATCAACTGAAGTGTCTAGTGAGGATGAGGGCGACTGGTCCAGCAAAACGGATAGTGAATGAATTTCAAATATGAATTTTTGTAAATATTATTCTTATAAATATCCGTAATGTTTGTTTGAATAATAATTTATTACAATTTCAAATAGATATGCCTCCTAAATACAAAGCAACACATGTTCCATCCCATCTTACTGACTCCCTGTGTAGTTCACCTGTCATGAATAGTGACCCAACAGCACCAGACCCAGAACAGCGTATTTTATTAAATTAAATAACAAAATTTACTCTCAATTTAAGGAATATATCTATAAAATAAAATAATTTAATTAAAATACATGCTTTAATTGCTGTATATATTGTTATTGTAAGCCAGTACCGAAATAGAGGCACTACGAGGGGTGTCTGCATAGAGAAAGTAAGAAAAGTGAGTAAAATTAAAGTTGATATTCTTGATGATCACACTAGTGGCTCTGAAGATTCGGCAGCGTGACCTGCTTTTTATGTTAGTATGCTTACTCACACGTATACACCGATTGCTACATCCTCTTGCTCTAGTTTTCCATGATGTGAAAAACCACATAAAAACTCGTTGCTTGGTAATAAGCTACATCTCAAGCAACTAAGTATATAACATGTTACCTTCAAGTTACTTTGTATTTATACTAATTGTTTATAATTTTTTAAATGATGAGTTTGAGTTTAATTTTGGCCAACAAGATGATCGATAAACGGTTGAGAAACTGATGTTGAATGCATTCTGGAGGTACAAAGGTCAATGTCATGCACACTATAAGAAGTTTAGTACTACTCATGGGAAAAGGTATGCCAAAATCAATTCCAAACAATGCTACCAAACAAATGGGAAAAGGTTTGTGATATGTTTGAAGGTCCTACTTATCAGGTAATTTCGCTGCTATTTTTTTTAATAGTATATAATAGATGTATTAAACATATAGACATAATATATTTTTTTTAGCAATGGAGTACTGTGAACAAAGCAAATAAATCAAATTTAACAATACATCATCATGCAGTTTCTTGATTTTTTCATCATTTGTCTAACAAAATGGCAAATTATTCTAGTCCCCGTTAAATATTAATATATAATGTACTTTTCTAATTTATGTTCTAATATAGATTCTCCTTTTGCAGAAAGAAGGAAGTCTTGCTGACTATGATCTGACCTAATTGTATGTTAAATTACATAAAAATCGTGATGGTGTTTGGACCAGTCCTGAAGCAGAGGCAAATTATGTAAACTTAAGTTTCTTTAATTCCATTTTGACATAATATTTTTGTTACTTTTACTAATTTTAATGTTTTTATGTTTGTAGGACAAGATTATGTCTTAAGGAAACTGTTGCAGATCCATTTGATGCATCATCTGTCAACGATATTCAGATCTTTTCTCAAGTTTTTGGATCACATTCTGGATATTTAAGGGGCTTAGGACATTGCAGGAAGCCATCCTCAACATCATCATCCTCTTCTCGAGCTAGATTGAATAACGACAAGACTAAGAAATTTGAGGAAACAACACTTGAGATGGAACGATTTAGGTCCAAGGAAAAAGGGTTACTGACCTGATTAGATCAAGTAACGTATCTTGAGGCGAGATTAGAAGAGAACATACAGAGGAGACTGGGGATGGAGGTACAAAAAGCTATGCTTGAACAGTTGTAGTCAATTCCAAAAACTCTATACTACCACCACAATCTTAAAATTTATTTTTTCTTTCATTGTCTTTCTATTATTATGTTCCAAAATATTTGAACAATTGATGTTTGAATTACAATTTGTCTAATACTAATATAGTATTTCTAATTGATTAAATTTTGTTCCGTATGATTAATACCGTTCGAACGGTAAATTACCATTTATAAAGCCATTCAAATAAAAACAGACCCATTCGAACAAAAAATAACCAATTCAAATGATAAACGAGAAATACGGTTCGAATGGACATAATTTATATTTGAACAAAAGTCATTCGAACAAAATTTATTGGTTCGAACACTCCATTCTTTCGAATAGGATCAAAAATGGTTATTTGTTCGAATCAAGATTTTAATTTGTTCGAATGAACGGGTAGATTCAAACTAACAAATATTCTATTCGAACAATTTTTTGAGACAAAATTGGTTCATCTAACAAAAAAAAATTCTCGTTCAAACAGTTTTAACTAGTTTTGCCAAACTTCATCCCTAAAAGTGTTTTCTTGAGATGAAAATTAAATTTTGTCTCCAAAAGTCTTTTGAGACGGTCTTTTAGAAACAGACAAAAAAATTTCATCTCCAAAATGCTTTTGGGTGGAAATTGGGGTTTTTTGTCTCAAAAAACCATATCTCTTGTAGTGAGCTTCTATCATTTAGATTTGTAATGTCATCTTCACCTTTTAAAATTTAAGCGATGTATATTATACTAAGAGAAATGATACTAGTTATTTTGAATTTATCATACTTAGTTACACCAACAAATGTGATACATTTTAAGTAATTTTCTAGTTAACGGTTGATGAAGGAACACTATAAGAGATTGGGTTTTTTTAGTCGAATTATTTTGTCTCAAAAATCCAAATGTTAGTCCCAAAATAGTTTTGGAGACGAAAAAATTTCATCTCTATATTGCCTCGAAAAGCCTGTCTCAAAAGGTTTTTGGAGACTTTTCGTCTCAAAAACCCGTTTGAATGGAATCCTTACAATTCGAACCGACACGTACTGTTCGAACTATAAGAAATTTTGATTCGACCTAATAACCATATTTGATCATATTCAAATGGACAAAGTGTTTGAAAAGATTTTAAGCATTCAATCTAATACATTTTTCAAAAGACTTATTCATGTTGTTCAAAAATATTTTTTATTGTTCGAACAGCCGTACAGATTGTATTTCTCGGCTGTCATTCGAATGGGTCTATTTTTGTTCGAATGAGTCTGTTTTTGTTCGAATGGATTTATAAATGGTAATTTACCGTTCGAACTGTTTATTTACTGTTCAAATGATATTAATCATATAGAACATAATTTAACTAAAAATATGATACTAATATTACACAAATTGTAATTCAAACATCACAATTGTTCAAATATTTTGGAATATCATAATAGAAAGATAATTAAAGAAAAAATAAATTTTAAGATTGTGATGATGTCATAGAGTTTTGGGACATCATTGAATGTCATTGTTCAAATATTTTTTGCTTATTCAACTTCAGCCTCTTCTACATGTTCTCTTATAATCTCGTCTCTAAATTCGCTGCTAAATCTAATAGGGTCAGCAACTCTTTTTCCTTGAATCTCAAGTCTGGCTTTCTCTAATTCCTTAGTCTTGTCGTCATTCGATCTAGCTCGAAAAGAGAATGATGATGTTGAGGATGGCTTCACACAACGTCCTAAGCCCCTCAAATATCCAGAACGTGATTCAAGAGCTTGAGAATGGATCTAAGCATCATTGACAGATGATTCATCAAATGGATCTGCAGTAGTTTCCTTAAGAGATATCATCTAGTTCTACAAAAAAACAAATATTAAAGTTAGTATAAGTAACAAAAATATTATTAAATAATGGAATTAAAGAAATTTAAACTTACATAATTTGCCTCTGTTTCGAGACTGGTTCAAACATCATCACGATTTTTATGTGCTTTAACAGACAATTAGGTCAAATCATAGTCAACAGGACTTTCTTCTTCCTACAAAAGGAAAATCGATATTAGAACTTAAATCAGAAAAATGTATTATATATTAATATTTAATGGAGACTATAATAATTTACCAATTTTTTAGACAAATGATGAAAAGATCAAAAACCTGGATGATGGCGTATCGTTAAATCTGGCCTATTTGCTTTGTTCACAATACTCTGTTTCTAAAAAAAGTTATGTCTAAATGTTTAATACATCTATCATATACTATTCAGAAATGATAGCAGAGCAAAATTACCTGATAAGCATGATCTTCAAACGTATCATATACATTCTCCTGTTCGTTTGGTGGCATTACTAGGAATGGATTTTGGTGCACTTTTTTTATAGTAATGAATTTCTGATAGTGTGCATGACATCAACCTTTGTACCTCTAGAATGCATTAGACATCAGTTCTTTAACAGTTAGTCGATCATCTCGTCCGCCAAAATTAAGTTCAAACTCGTGCTTTAAAAAATTATAAACAATTAGTATAAATATAAAGTAACTTTAAATTAACATGTTATACTTAGTTTTTTGAGATGTAGCTTATTACTAGGCAACAATTTTTTATGTGATCTTTCACATCTTGGGAAACTTTAACCCAGGAGGACGTAGCCATCGGTGCATATGTGCGAGTAAGGGTACCAACATAAGAAGCAAACCAAGATGCCGAATCTCCAGAGCCACCGGTGTAATAATAAGGGTACCAAGATGCTTCTTCATTTGCTTGACTATTAACTTCTTCATGTGGTTTGTCTGCCTTTGGAATGTAATCATATACATTTGTTGCTGCAAACTTATCACTATCCGCCAGAGGTTTCTATACTCCGAATCATCTAAATAAAAAACTTGATTCGCTTAGCAAACGAGAACGAAAGGATCGTCTTCATACCATATGCGAGATGTATTGACACTCATAAAATATTCATCACTACACTGTCCCAACCTAGGATTTGAGACATCCTACCAATTACATTTAAACAACCAGACCATATATCCCCCCACGTACTTAATGCTATGATACCTTCCACAATTTCGTTAAGGTTAATGTTATCATCACCATGGCTTCTTTTAGCTACTACCCTACAATTTTAAATTTTCCTATATCGTTTTCTGTCAGCTATGTGAAATCTATATACACACATCAAACATCCTGAGTATTGGATGGCCCGCCTAGACGGACAACATGCCGAAGCATAATGTTCTAATGAGATTTCTTCCAAATTTTCGCTATATTTCGATACAACCTAGATCAATCAATATTATTTTAGTTATATCAATGTTAGATAGAAAAAAATGGAGTTTAGTGCTATGAAGTTCGTATTATAAGATATTTTTACAGCAATATTGTATGTTCAAACCACAAGGCGAATTTCTCTTCGTGCGTCTTTTCAACCTCAGTTACTCCATTCGTGTGAAGTTGTTGTATATGTTTGTTGCGCATATTCATATGAACTATTAATTTGTATCAAGTTATACAATATTATTATACATGAACTTAAAGATACTATTGATTTAGATGTTCATTACTAAGCTCAAGTAGTCATCAATCTCTGCACGATTATTCAAGACAAACTATCGAGCTCTTTCAAACTCTTACACACACAAGTCATATCCCTCTTGTGCGCCTATGGGGCGTATGGTCTAGGAAAATACGAAAAATACCGATGAGACTCTCATTTGTCCACCTTTATAATTTCGATCCGATCTCGTAAATCTAGTATCAACCCCATCGAAATACATTGAGCAAAGGGAATGCCACTCATTATCAATGTACAACTCTACAATCAAACTTTCTGGACAAACTTTATTTCCCACAAATCGTTTAAGTTTTTCCAAAAATCATTTAATAAGATACATCCATCTATACTGAACCAGGCCAGCGACTAAAATCTCATGACGTAAGTGCACAGCCAAATGAACCATTACATCAAAGAATGAAAGCAGGTACAAACTCTTCAATTTGCACAATATCACTGCAATGTTAGCTTCCAGTTTTAACAATGAATCAACTTTCAATGTTCTATTACAAATGTCCCTGAAAAATCTCTCTAATTCTGTGAGAACTGTACGAACATCTCAAGTAAACTTTCCACGCACACCAACCGGTAACAGACACTGCAGAAATACATGATAGTCATGACTTTTAAAACCAATTATCTTCCAATCATAAGTTCGAACACATCTTGATATGTTTGAAGCATAGCATCAGGTAATTGGATTTTCATGAACCAATCACAGAATTTCTCTCATCATTTGAAAGTATATTCAATCCAATGGGCATTTAAGCTGACAACCCATTATCTTGCAAATGCAACTCCGGTCTTATCCCCAACTCTTTTAAATCTTTTGTCTTCCCTTCTATTAACATCAGAGTATTCAATATATTCTCACATATATTTTTCTCAATGTGCATAACATTTAGATTGTGGCACATGTCAAGGTAGACTAGTATAGCAACTAAAAAAAGTACTTTTTTTTTTATCCAATTCAACTCCATTACTTGTCATTTTCTCTTTCAAACTCTTGCATATTTTCCAAATCTGTTTTCTGAAACAACCCCCAAGTGCGATAATATCAATCCCAGAAAAATCTGGCCGTGATGACTTGCACTCAACCCTTCCATCAAACATCGTTCTATTTGACTTATGTGATCTTGCATGGGAGGGATGGAGCATACACTCCGTCATCACTGACCGGGGATGGACACCAATCTATCAGCAGAGGGGGACTGCATATCTAAAGATGGTCGATGAGTTTCACCGTGCCATAGGAGAGCATGACGTTGATGCTCTATGCTACACCTTAGCGGTCTAGGGAGTGAGTATTACTTTCTCTCTCTGCATTATTGTTGAGTTTCTTGATATTCCGCGTGTGTCTGACACATATCCTGAAGCAGCTGTAGAGGCTGCGGCGGCTACATCAGGAGCAGCAGCTGCACCATCTAATACGGACACACCGGCCTCATCATCATCGCTAGCACCAAATATAGAGACCAATGAGCCGGATGCTAGTTCGAATCATAGTGACGGCGAGGATCTACCTGATGATGGTCTCACAGATGAATAGGTCCGCAACTATTGCTAAACCCTTCCGTTCCTCCATATGATGGCAGCAAGGTGATCTGACAGGCCGACTATGTAACATTTTTCAGAATACTTAATTTGATTGTTGGGCATAACATTGAACTAAAAAAATACAAGACTAATTTCCGGATTGAGTGAGCCAAATTTTTGTTGTAGATAGCACGAGGGGAGCCGATTGATCTGGTATTATATTTCTTCATCCGCATTTGATCGAAATCACGCTATTTGAGTGGAGGTGGTCTACCATTTGAACTGCTGATATCTAACCTCATACTCCGATCGAGGGTTATGGGGCAAGGGACTGAGCGGAGTTCACCACATATGAGACCCCTTAACAAGATCACATTCAATGAGAACAAGGGACACTTGCGGAAGACTACAGTAGTACAACATAATGGCACACCGACCAATCCAGCTTCTAGTAGTGCTGTCGATATTGAGAGACAATCTGCTGGGGCTACTTTGGATCAGGTACGAGCTATGTTCGTAGAGTTCATTGAGCCCATCATGGAGAAGCTTAAGGATATGGATGAATGCATTAAATTTTTACAAGAGGACTTTGATCTACTTAGCAAATAGATCGTTTTAGTTATTATTTTTCTTTTTTATGTTGTATCGAATATTATATATTCAGAATGTAATTAATGTATGGTTTTTGTTTTTGGTGTTTGGTACCTTGTTTATTTTTTTTCATTTTACTTACCATTCATAATAATCTAAAAATGACACTATCTTTAAAGTTATGTTTATATATATTTAACATAAAAGAAATCACTATAACATTTTGAAATTAATTACATTAAATTAATTTGTGAATTTATAAATATTTTACCTCACCATAAATCAAAATATATAATATATACGCATTTTTTTTATTTTGAAAATGATAACAAATTAATGGAAAATATATTTATTACTTTAATGGAAAATATATATAAACAAATTAATGATGATAAACAATTTTTATATTATTTCCAACCAAATTAATCATTCGAATGAATAAATGTGGTGTTCGAACGATATTTGTTTTGTTCTAACGGTCTAGCAACTTTCCCGCCACATTTTTCCGCCAAATTGCTCTTGTTCAAACAAATAAATGTTAGTTCGAACAGTTATGAACTTTTCCAGGAAAAAATAAATTAATTTTCCGCCAAGATTATTATTCTAACAGATTATATACTATTGAAACAGACATTAATTTCCTGCTCGAATATATTTTTTCCTATTCGAATAGTTTTACATTTTTTATACGATTTTATTCGTCACAAAATATATAGTTCGAATATATATTTATCCGTTCGAACTAATTTAGAAACTCAGCCAAGTTTTGAATTTCGTCTCCAATAATTACTTTTAGAGACAAAATTAAATTTCTTTNAAACAGATCGTTTTAGTTATTATTTTTCTTTTTTATGTTGTATCAAATATTATATATTCAGAATGTAATTAATGTATGGTTTTTGTTTTTAGTGTTTGGTACCTTGTTTATTTTTTTTCATTTTACTTACCATTCATGATAATCTAAAAATGACACTATCTTTAAAGTTATGTTTATATATATTTAACATAAAAGAAATCACTATAACATTTTGAAATTAATTACATTAAATTAATTTGTGAATTTATAAATATTTTACCTCACCATAAATCAAAATATATAATATATACGCATTTTTTTTATTTTGAAAATGATAACAAATTAATGGAAAATATATTTATTACTTTAATGGAAAATATATATAAACAAATTAATGATGATAAACAATTTTTATATTATTTCCAACCAAATTAATCATTCGAATGAATAAATGTGGTGTTCGAACGATATTTGTTTTGTTCTAACGGTCTAGCAACTTTCCCGCCACATTTTTCCGCCAAATTGCTCTTGTTCAAACAAATAAATGTTAGTTCGAACAGTTATGAACTTTTCCAGGAAAAAATAAATTAATTTTCCGCCAAGATTATTATTCGAACAGATTATATACTATTGAAACAGACATTAATTTCCTGCTCGAATATATTTTTTCCTATTCGAATAGTTTTACATTTTTTATACGATTTTATTCGTCACAAAATATATAGTTCGAATAGATATTTATCCGTTCGAACTAATTTAGAAACTCAGCCAAGTTTTGAATTTCGTCTCCAATAATTACTTTTAGAGACAAAATTAAATTTCTTCGCTAACAAATTTCGTCCCTAAAAGTAAAATCTCTTGTAGTGTTTTGTGTTTAGCTTGCATGCAGAGTATGTAAAAGCATTAGCATTAGATTGGTCATTGCAATCTTCAAAATTTGAAAAATATGTAATTTTTTAACTTTTAACTAATCACTTAACACTTAAAATCTATCTTGGATTAACTATCACTTTCTCAAAATATTATTCTTTTTATTATTTATATTTCTCTAATTAATTTTTATTTTTTAATTTTTTTTATTTTATTTTCATAATCTTCAATAACCTTCAACAATCATATTTATTTTCATTTTCACAATCTAACAATCTATAATATAATAATCTCATATGTACATATTTATACATTATCTCATATGTAAATAAAAATCTCATATATACAGTCCATAAAAATCTCATATCTATAATATAATAATCTCAAAATAAAACAAAATAACATATGAGAAGACATTTAGACTTGCTACAGTACTTTTCAAATATGAAAAGAATAATAGAATTATTGTAACTCATAGTTTAGATGAAATCAGTTTGACTAATTCAATTTGGGCCAAATGTAAATGATATTAGCTAAATTTAAAGATGAAAATGTATTTAGCTAAACCAATGCCAATGCTTAAATAGTAACGAAGTTTCCCATAATTGAACACCAAAATTTAAGCTCTTTTTTCTTTTTACAAAGAACTATAATTTCACTTTAAAAAGGTAAAGGAAGAATATCTAATAACTACTTTGAAAGAGAGCCCAATATTAGTTTTATAATACATCATAAACTATTATGACGGAGCAGTATCCTGTTAAGACAAATGAATACACCCTTCAAAAGCAAAGCTCATTCGACATTTTGTGTGTACGTGGCTTGCTGAGTACGCGTGTAGCCTCGATGTTCCAATGTTGTCTTAGAACATTGGAACATCGAGGCTACACGGCTTGCTGTATACTCAATAAGCTGTGTACGTGGCTGTGTACACTTACTGAGTAAGCTCAGTATTTGATTACTGACTGTGTACATGGCTTACTGAGTACGCGTGGCTTGCCGAGTACGCGTGTAGCGTCGTAGTTTGTACACTTTGAGTATTTTATAATTATGTGAATAATAATAAAATAATCAGAAAATAATAATAAAATAATCTAAAAATAATAGTAAAATAGTTTGAATTAAAATATTTTATTAAATTTTGAAAAAAAAAAGAGAAAAAAATTAAATAAAAATATTATAAAATTAAAAAACTATTTGAATAAAAAATTTTAATTCTTTTAAAGTTTGAAAAAATTGTATTGATTTTTATATTTTATCTTAAAGTTTGTAGAATTTATAATTATTAGATAATGATTACATGAAAAAATTTAAAATTTAAAAATATTTTATACTTTAAGTGATGTTTGGAAAAAGAAAAAAAATATATAGTTGAAAATTTTGAAAATTTATCGGATGATCTCATTTATCAAACAAGCCTGCGTGTTCCTCTAGTGCAATAGTCAGAGATTTTTACTACGAGTCTGCTACGTTCACCGAGGATTCTCCTCACCGAACATGTAATTTTCTTTTTAAAGTCCGTAAATATTAAAACAAAATTCACAAAATTAGTAAAAAAGACATTTCTTAATTATTAAGTAAAAAAACAATGTATTCTCGGTGGAAATAGCTTTTTACTTCTAGTAAAACCAGGAAGGTCAGTAGTGGTTGGGTAACGAAAGTATCTCAATACTTCTCAACACTTCTCGTACGGATGAGGAGATTTCACATGCCAAACACAATACTTTTGAGTAGTTTTAAAACACATCTACCAACAGTATTTCACTATGAGTCAAGAGAGAGTTGCAGTCATGCAAATGCCAGTATGCGACAGAGAGAGAGGGAGGTTCGTGGTGGCTGGGTTTGCAAGAGGTTGTAGTCGGTGTGAGGTTGTGGAGATGCGGTGGCCTAGGTGGCCGCGTACGACAGTGCAAGTGGACAAAAATGAATAAAACCCATTTCAGTTGGGTTACCGTTGGAGAGAGAGAAATGAGCGTGGGGGAGATCGGTGGTGGCTGGGGGAGTCGCCGACGTGAGGGGGATTCGCCGGTGGTGGCGGTGAGGTTGGGCTACGCACCAGCGGCGCCGGGCTAGGCTGAAACCCATTTCGGACGTGGGGGAGAATCAGGTTAGAGGAGAGAGAGAGCTATGCGTGGGGGAGATTGGTGGTGGTTGGGGGAGTCGTCATCGTGAGGGGAAGTTGTCGATGGTGGCGGTGTGGCTGGGCGGCACACAGCGGCCCCAGGCTAGGCTGAAACCCATTCAGGCGTGGAAGAGAATCGACTAGAAGAGAGAGAGAAAGTAAGGAAAGAAAAAAAAATACTATAATATTTATCATTATTATATATAAATAAAAAATAAAATCACTATAATATTTATCACTATTATATATAAATTAAAAATAAATTCATTAAATATTTATCACTATTATATATAAAAATAAAATAAAATCACTATAATATTTATGGGACCCACACTTTTTTCAACTACCTATCCAAAAATCAACAACTTAACATATTTCATACATCCAAACAACTCAAACTACTCTCAATGGAACCCACAAACTCACTCTAATCTCTACTCACAATTATTTACAATACTTCTCAACACTTTTCGCTATCCAAACTAGGCCCATCACTTTTTTAATATTTTTCTTTTTATATTTATTGTGCACCAGGTATTAAAGATTGCATAAATAAAAATGTTCGAGCTTCTATCGCTTTTTTATAGGCCAAGTCCCAACCTATAGCTTTGCCCTTGCTTCTCCGAGGGAAGATTGTAATGAACCAGTCTCAAACTGGTTAGAGTGTTATTTCTTGTCATTTATACTAACATTTCAACAACATATTTACAAACTCTAAATTCTAAATGACAGATAAAAATTATTGTTTCAAACCAACTAGATCAATATAATCTACTTTCCAAAACACCAAGCAATCAGAACGAGACAAATTTACTTAATAAAATTTGCTCATGCTCATAGAAACCTTCTATGCTTAACTCACTATGCTTAAATCATCTCACTCATATTCCATAATCTTGATCCTCAACTGAAATATTTAAATTATCTGAAAAATACTATGGAGATAAGGGGTGAGTTATTAACAACTCAGTAAGCATAGAACATATACTAGTATTTAAACTTGTGCATTTAAAAAGTTCAGAATGTAGAATAAAATATTTTTAATTTCAGAATGTAGAATCATCACATATTATCAAAAATATCAGAGTAAATGTTTAGAAATATTCTTTTTCAAAAGTATTATTTGTCATAGTATAACTGAGTATCATCATAATCATATCAGAACAGAGGTCATGTAACCTCCTGTGGTAGGGTTGTGCATCTGTGGATAGTCAAGCAAAACGTAAATCACTCTATCATCAAATGGTGTGCACTCAAACACACTACTATCACCTATGGCAAGGTTGTATACTACTATTATCACCCATGGTAAGGCCGTATACTACTATTATCACCCGTACCATGGCCGTATACCACTAATATTACCCTTGGAATGCTCGTATACCACTATTATCACATGTGGCAAGGTCGTATACTACTATTATCACCCGTGGCGGGGCCTTAATTGAACAAACCAAAACCAGAATCAGATACAATCAAAAAGTCATGTCAAATATTTTTTAGATACCACATCATATCAAAACAGAGTATTGAGCATATTCATATCATCTTAACAATATCAAAAATAGATTCAAAGCATCTTCACTTAATCAATGCAAAACCTTTCAGATCTCATATTCACTCTTTTTACATAGTTTAGAAACAGAATACCAAAATTAAACTCATGTCTACACCAATCATGACAGAAAATACTCTCTTTTATACAGATTTCATGAGTAATGCAGAACACATAACTGAGATTGTTTTCACATTTCTTTTCAAAACATATCATACATATTTTTCACAAATCAATCTCAGTTCATTTTCTTTTTATGCAAAGTTTAGCATACGAATTCCGCTTACCTAGACTTTTTTAGCTTTCTAGAATTTTTCCATAATAGTGTCGAATGAATATTAATTGCTATCTATAAAATCGTTACCTGACTTTCTTAAATTTTCAACTGAATACGTATTTTAATACTTAAACCTGAAATACTAAAATAACATATTTTTTCTAAAATTTTAAAATTCTCGTAATCCTAAAATATTATCATTTTTCAAATTCATTGATATTCACATAATTGCCCTCACTAAGACAATAAACTCTAAATTATTTACTACTGAAATCTAACTATAAAAATTTAATACCAACTAATATAATTTAAATCTTTAAATATTTTCTGTTAAACAACTTTTTGGGCTAATTTAAAGTGAGACGAAACCCACATAAAATAAAGCAATAATTTTATGTAATCAAACTGAGGTCCATCAAAAAATCAAGCCCCACCAAAATTACCCATTCAAAACACATTTGTCTTGGCTTGTGACTAAAAGGGCATAAATGTAATTTAATCTAAAAAAATCTTACTTTACTTTAATTAAAAGCCAACAAGCTTAGAGAGTGAGATGAGATCACGAGAATTTTGTGAATAATAATATAGTTTGTGAATAGTAGTGAGATAATGTGTAATGTTTTATAGAGTTTTGGGAAATAAGAGAAAAAAAGTTGAATAAAAATATCATAAAATTAAAATATTGTTATAATTTAGTTTTTTAATATTATTTTTGTTTAGAAATTTTAAAAAGTTGAATTACTTTATTTTTTGTTTGAAAATTTGGAAAAGTTCTAATGATTAGTTTGAAAGTATTTGTATTTGAGTAATATTTGAGAATTAACACTATAACAAAAATTAACTTTTAATTTATTTTGGTTGTAGATAGTCTTTTAGTTACAATAAATTAATCGCAAAAGTTCATTTTTATTGTAATGGAAGGAGATGGGATAAGACTATATAAAAATTTTAGGGTGGAAATATTTTCCAAGCAGGTTAGCCACTTTCATTGTTTCGTTGTGGATAAAGGGCTGCAGAGGACTGGACAAGAGAAGCAACAAGCGGCGGCAAGCGGCTGGGCACGGTTGTAGACCACTATGTAAGGGAGAGAGAAAGTGTTGAGAGAGAGAGAGAGAGAGAGAGAGCATGGCATGAGGGGGAGAGAGTGCTGAGGGCTACGCACGGGTTGTTCGGCGATGTAGACTCACCATGCAGCAGCGACAAAACGTGGCAGCTTTCGCTGTCGGCTGAGATGTCGAGGCTTTCAACTCCCGTGGATCACGGTGGGGGAAGCAGGTGATCTGTTTTGAAGAGCAAAAACAGAGCCTGCCGTGTGGGGTTGGATGCGTGGAGGTTGTGCGACTGTGGTTGGCTTGGCTTCGAGGTGCTAGTCCTCGGTTAATGGTGTGGGCTAGTGGTGCAGGGGCAGCGTGGTGGAGGACTATCGGTCAATGGATGTGGGGTTGGCGGCTTGCTGTCTTGTGGTTGGGTGGCTGTGGTTTATGGAAGGGAGTCAAGGTGGTGGTGGTTGGGCAACGCACGTGGAGGGGTTGCGTGCAACGTTGAAGTGGGACTGGGCCGTGGGTTTGCTTCCTTTTCTCACGGTTCTTCCAGGTGTAGTGACAGAGAGCTTTGGGTTAATGGCAACTTTAGGCTGGTGACTTGTGGAGGTGCAGCAAGGTAGGACTTGGGTAGTGGCTGGCGGCAGTGGGCAGTTTCTAAAATGCATGAGAAGAATATATATATATATATATATATATATATATATATATGTGTGTGTGTGTGTGTATGTATTTGTATATTTACAGGTGATTGGAAAACCCGAGGAGGAAAGGGAAGAAACGTGCATGGGTGCAGGAGCGTGGAGTCGTGCGTGGTGAGGAGTTTCTAAAGAAATTGGATGTCGGGTCACTTAGGTTAGAGCAACCGGGTCTGGGTCTTAATAACTGGGTTGGGTCGGTTAATACAGTCCACATAATCTTTTTGGCTTACCTGTGTTTTCATGGGTCAATCATTTAAAATAATAATAATAATTATAGGTTTTGACTCAACTGTTAAAAATAAGGCAAACTTGTCCTATAAATTTTTCAGACAATTCTCATTTGGTGCTGATATGTTTGGAAAACATATTTCACTCAAAATTTTCATCTTCATCTCATTTTATCTTTATACTTTTTCAAATCCTCATATCAAATATAATAAATAATTCAATTTTTTCAAATCCTAATATAATTTTTTCATATTCTAATTCAATTTTTTCAAATCTCAAAACTAAAAAATAATATTTTAAACTTTAAAACAAAACACAAAATTCTCATCTCATCCTCCAAACATAATCTAAAAAATTTTAACTTAATTATCAAGTTCATTAAAATTTGATATCTATCAAAATAAAATTTTGATTTGTAGTCTAATCTAAAATTATACGTTAATCTTAAATGGGTCTTTCATACGTATAAATCTAAAAGAAGATTTGTACGCGAATTTCATGCTGGGTTCGGGTGTTACAAAGATGGAGACACCATTCTTCACTGTGCCATTGCTGGAGCTATTTGATAAATAAAATAGTCTTCAGCAATGGCACAACGAAGAATAGCATCACCATCCTCGCTTCCTCAGGGAATCATTCCCAGCGACACAGATTTCGTGAAGACGAAGGACAGCTTCCTTTTTACCATGGAGCGCTGCCAATAAAAAGAAAAGGGGTCTCACAGCCCTGATCATTACGAGCTCCCACCAACGATGAATCAACATCCGCAATGCATTGACACATTTCACATTATTGATGCAACATAATCGAAAACTTCTTTGCCTAGCAGTTTGATCGGAATTAAATTAATTGCACAAGGACTTTGAGATCTCTCTTCTATGCAAGTGAAGACAGCCATGCGTAGTAAAGCTAGCAGTCTCCCGAGTTGTTGATCATCTTGAACTTCTGAGGCCGCAATTCCTGAACAACTTTTTCAAGTAGATATCATAGCTAGATCTCTATGATTCGCTCTGTGGTGGATGCCATGTTGTTTCGTCATCCTCCTATGGTTGGAACGAGGAAGGCCAGACAAAATGGACAGGTAGAAGGTGGTGATACAGGGATTTATAGATATAGATTGATCTATATATAGTAGAAAGGAGTCCTGCACTACCGCACCGCCACATAAGAACAGAGACAAGCGCAAGCACGTACACCCACCCATCAAAAGAAAAGCATATTCCACGTCATCTATTTGTTGCTTGCAGAGTAAGAGATCCTTGTCTTCAAGCTCAAACCATTGTACCAAAAACGCATCTCCAATCCCAATGCAGACATCATATAAAGAAAAAGGGCAAAAGAATTAAACGGCCACCATCAAAGAATATAAGCCCAATACTCTGCTTGTTCCCACAAGACTTGGGACATGGGCCAAGTATTTTCTCACGGCTGATGCTACATCCATCGAGAGGAGTCTTCGAGAGTCTTTATCCAGTGCGTAATTTTTTTTCAAATATTTTATTAAATTCAATAAACATTTAAAAACAAAATTACAAATGCATTAAAAAATCATTTCTTAATGATTAAGTTAAAAAAGAAGAAGTGAGATTAGTGTTTTCCTTTTCTCATTCCCATGCTTTACACCCTGGTTTAAGTTTCCTTTTCTACTTTAAAGTTGGATCGTAATCGTATCTTTTATTTTCTGCTGTTTATTTGGCTCTATTGCTTAACCACTCGGGTCCTTACTTTTAATTTCCTTCCTGCTCGGTTCGTGGCAGAAAAATACAAATCTAAAAAGCATTAGTTCTTGAAAAAAAGCATTTTGTAGATTTGACTTTTTAAAAAAGAGAAATATTTTCTTTATATTTCATAAAAGTAAATTTATAAAGTACTACTGTGGCACATTAAATTATAAAAAAAAAATTATTTTTAAAATAGATCTAATATATCACATTTAATCAAATCAATTTGTGAACGTTATTTTTTTGAAATCTTTTTTGTGATTTAACTCTTCCAAGAAACCAGATCCCACGGTCCCCCGTTAAGTGCCCCATACTTGATCGAGATCTCTTTAAAATCTTATTTGAATTGAGTGCCTCAAGTGTAAGAGACAGAGATATATTAAATAAAGAGATAGATATATTAAATAAGCTCTAATACATTTATTCAACATTTATGTTGCGCGAAAAGTCTACGTTGGCAATATTAATAAATGTTATAAGGGTCACTTTATTTATTTATCTCTCTGAGACTGTTGTGGTACACATTTTTTTTAATATAAAATAATTATTCTAACCAATCACATCAGTAAAGTGCATAAACAATAAGTAAAAGTAATTGTATGTAGCAGAATTCTAATTCTATTTTTAAACATTTATACCACACATCATCTATATAGGATATATAATTTGATTTCAAAATTAAATATAAAAATTAGATCTTACAAATGGCACTACTCTTTAAAAGAATATCGTTGAATCTAAAAACAGGGATTGCCTTGGGTTTATGCATGTGGGCAGCGCTGCGGTGCCTTAGTTTTCAACTAGAATAATCTTACTATACTCCTCCATTTTACTTTCTCATTTTGACCGTTCATGCGTTTAATATTTTTTTTAAAAAAATATTCTTTTACTTACTGATTAAGGAAGTGACTATTAGTATATTAGTATTTTTTATATTCTTTTAAAATGTTTTAAAAAATTAAAACTATTAATAAGAAAAATTTTGAAAAATAAAAAAAAATAAATAATTTTACCAAAGATTCACGTCCAGCAATCACGGTTGGTGGCACCCTAGCAGAATTCTTTAAAAAGTCATTATATTACAAATCCACGTGAAAAAGATACTATCTATATAATTGATGCGACACGATTTAATCTATAATTTATTTACAAATTAAATCCTACCACATCAGCAATAACTGGTTTCTACACTTTATACTAGTTTATGAATAGAATTATTCATATTTCGAATATGAATAAATCTATTTGTAAGTCTTTTTATTAATGTGGAAGCCTACAAAATCTGCTTAAACAGAATAATATTTGTACTTTTAACTGTTTTTATAAAGGGTAGTGATAGGCTTACAATCTATTCACAATTTATATATATAATTTTAAATATAATAATATTTTTATTATATTTAAACCCATCAAATAAAAAGTAGAAGTAGAAATAAAATTTAAAATATTATTATTTTATTACATAATAGTAAACCCGTTGTTATAGAATAGTAATTCACCTCTTGTTTTGAACATATTTTAGAACCAAATTGATATACACCAGTTTTAAGATTTGAAGAAACGATACCGTACTAGTTACACCCCTAAACTAATACTTCCGGTTGTATCAGATCCGGAACGGTTTGGTCTAATTTTTTTATTTTTCCAATATATTATAGTATATAATAATATAATGATATATTATAGTATATTATAATATATAGTGATATAGTACTAGTATAACTACTAATACTATACACTATAGTGATAATATATAATTATTTAAATATAGTGGATACTAATATATACTATTAGTAATCCACGCACATTATGGCCCATAGTATTAGTATACTTTATTAGTATACTATACTAATACTATATATATACTATAGTCATATAATGATATAATAATATATAGTTATCTACTAATACTATATGTTAGCGATAATATAGTATAATTACTAATACTATAGTATCATATAATGATATAGTATTAGTATAGCTATTAATGCTATAAGGATTTATATAGTTATTTATATATAGTGAATTACTAATAGTATTAGTATTAATATATATAGATATACATATTAGTACCATATAGTGATATAGTATTTGATTTTGTATGTTAGTGATAATATGCTTGATTGCATATATGTTAGTAATAATATGATGGTTACATACACTTTTATATGAGTGTATATGATCAAATGTATAGAAATTTATTTATCAAAAAGAATATATATTATAATCATTACGCTATAAAATGTATTTAGCCTTAATATATATATATAGTTTGTACTAATAACATATGATCATATGTTCATGTTTAAAATTAAAATTTTTTGTTAAAATAATTTTATGTCATTAAATTAAAATTTTTAATGATAATGTTATAGCAAATGTTATATTAAGATTTATAAGATTAATTTTATGTTATATCCAATATTATATTAATTTTATGTTATTTGCTTTTTTATTATTATACATGAATAATAGGATTTTAAAATTTAATGTTACATTAATTAGAAATTTAAAAAGTATAGAAATTATATATAATATAAAGAATTAAAACATATATATATAATGCGGATTTTAAAAAATTAGAATCGGACCGATTTTAATTAATTTTTTAAAAAATAAAATCGATGTCGGAACAAACCGTTTCACCAATTTATCAATTTTTTGTTTTCAGCCCTAAACGGATCCCAGTGTGATTATACACCAGGCATGTAAATAGTATAACCGTCGTAACCAAAATTTTTGGAGTCCGAAAACCAACCTATTGTGAAGCCCAAACCAGCCCACATAAGTCTCTCTCCAAACCTTTTCCTTTCTTTCCCATATCCGGCCAGCTCCCGTGGGTACCCACGTGGACAGCCTGCTCGGTATTAACGGCCGGGCAAAGGAAACTGTTAGGGGATGCTTAAATAATGAAAATTTTATGATTAGTACGAAGTTGAATAGTAATGAAATAGTTTGAGTTAAATATTTATTAGATTTTAATAAACGAGAGAAAAAAAGTTGAATGAAAATTATTATAAAATTAAAATATTATTTTTAATATTATTTTTATTTTAAAATTTGAAAAAATTTAATTTTTTTTATTTAAAAATTTGAGAAAGTTGTAATGATTGATTTAAAAGTATTTAAATTTAAATAATATTTGAAAAAAAAATTAAATGAAAGGAAAAAATTTTCTAAAAATCTCCAAAAAACCAAAAAGTGGGTGAGGTCTATAGCATTCCCACGTGGAAAATGCTCCTTTTATTTTAAAGTTAAAATAAACTAAAATTAAAATTTACCAATTTGTTTAAGAAATAAAATAAGTTAAATTAAAAAACAAGGAAGAAAACCTCGCGGCCAAACCACCCAGTGTTTAGCACATGGTGGTCCTCAATTCGAGAACCATAGAGCCTTGGCCGCCACTGGATAGCCAAATTCGATGACTCAAGTGATGGCCAGCCTGGCCAACACAATCAGGCCACCCTGTGGTTGCCTTGCGTCCAGTTAAAAGTAGGCCATCAGGCCTTCACCACCACATGACGACCAAACCCAAGCACTGATGGTGGCCTGAGCTTAGCCCCGCGTGACAACCAAACCAAGCCCCTTTCCTCCCCCTCCCTTACGTTTTTTTTTCATTCTAAAAAAAGCACGAGGGACAAAATCTCTCTAGAGGTAAATTCTATGATGTTATTGACTAAATTTCCCTATATTTTTATCTACGTACTGTGATATAATTTTCGGAAGATATCTACAAATTAATAGGAAAGAAGCTAGGATTATAATTTTGGAGGGCTGCGTAGTTGTAGGTTGGAATAAGTTGTTTAATTTAATTTGTTTAAGAACACCATTAGCAAAGTGACATACACATAATCTAGGATACAACTCCTTTTACTACTATTTTTGAACGGAGACAAATTATGTAGAATTACACATTCAAATAAAAAAAAATCTTTATCATTATTATTATTATTATTATTATTATTATTATTATTATTATTATTATTATTGTTTGTAAAGGGATTATAAAATTGTTGTATTAATATTATTATTTAAAATGAAAAAATAAATGAGTTCAAAATAATAAAGAAAAAGTAAATACAAAACCCAAAGAAAAGATGCATTTTACAAAGAGTATTGCTGTGTAGCACGAGAGCAGCTACCGAGAAGGCCTAATGGTCTTTTTTATTTTATATATATATATATTATACTCTTAATTTTTTTTAATTTACAATATTATTAAAAAATATTTCTTTAATTATTAAGTAAAAAATAATATAATAATAAAAAAATAAAAATAATCGGTAAACTTTATCGGGAGAAAGTCTCGGGGGTAAAACATTTCCCTTTTACAAAAGTTAGGAGCAGAAGTTCATATAATGTTTTAATTACAAAGTAAATAGAGGAAAAAATATATTCTCAAGTTATGGGTAACAATATATAACATAATCCATAAATTTGATATGAACATGATACGAAATAAGCAGGTTGGGGTTTGATATAAATAAATTTTGGTTAAAATAGGTCTACCCAATAAGACACGATTAATAAATGGGTCAATTGTGAGTTAACATCCAATCAACCTGTATACACGAATAAGTTTTATTTTTAAATTTCTATAAATATTTAGTCTTATATGTCTTTTTTTGTTATTAGAAATATATGATACTAATATTAGTATTTGACTACGTTATATATCAAGTTATTAAATATTTTTTATTAATATGAAATTTTATTTTATCAAAATTTTATTTTTGTATACATGATTGGTTTGGATATTAATAATAAATTATTTTATCACCTATTTTTATGAAACGGACTAAATGGATCATGTTTAGGTTAATTCAATAAAAATTAATTACTAAACATGTCATGTTGTGTCACTTGGTAATTAAACGAGTCGGTTTTGGATTGACTCAACTAGCCTTATCATGACTTGACACAAATACGAATACAACTTGAGAACACGAATTGCCACCCATATCTCAACCCGGTGTGTAGAGCACATCTATTAAAATATTTATATGACATAATTTGATTTAAAAGATAAATTTTTAATTTTTAATCTTATAAATCAAATCTTATTATTTAAGAGATACGAATAGATAATGATAGCAAAAACTTCACAAGATAAATCATACCGAATTATTACTAAATAATAAATTAAAAGAGAATAAAATCATATTACCATTTAAATTACTAACACGAGTAGGGGTGTAAGAAAAAACCGGTGAACTGGTAAACCGGACCGGACCGGACCAAACCGGGTTTGGTCCGGTATCGAGTTTGGTTCAGTCCGGAATCGGTTTTATTTTTTTTAAAACCGGTCAAAATCGGTCCGGTTCCGGTTTTTCTTTTTCTAAAATCAGACCGGACCGAACCGGACTGGTTCATACATATATTATAATTTTTTATATTGTATATAATTTTTATATATAATATATAATTATATATAAAATAGTTTTGTATTATATGATAAATTACTAATCAGTATAATATTAAATTTTAAAATGTCATATCACTATAGTCTATAATACAATTATAATATATATTATAATATACTACAATATATTATCACTATATTATTATATACTATGATATACTATTATATATATTATATAATATATAATATATTAAAACTGAAAAATCGGACCGAACCAAACAGGAATCGGTAAAACTGGAAGTATCGGTTTAGGGGGGTAACTGGTACGGAATCAGTTCTTGAAAATGCAAGACCGGTGCATACCGATTCGGTCCCAAATTTTGTCCAAAATTAGACCGATTATGTAACACCTTGCTCCTTCCTTCCTTCTTCTGACGTAGGCAATTATGTCAGATGTGATAGACAGCCCACTCCTCCCTTCTAGTGTCTAAGAGCCTCGTTACGCGTGCCAGATCACTATGGCGTGTTTTTAAAGATACTACGTGATTTCTAAAAGTTATCTTGTGTTTTAAAGTTATGTGTATTTTAAATAGAAGATTCCTATTATTATATAACTAAAAAATATTTTAAATAACTCAATTATGACATCTTTGAAGAGCTCCAAAAATATTATAATTGTAGGAATCATTTTACAAAAATGATTCCAGTTATTTAAAATATTATGTGATCTAAATAATGATGGAATCTTTAATTAATTTAATAGTTTTATTCTTTTAAATATTTTAAGTAAGACTTCATCATTTTATAAATGATGAAGGAATATTATTTTAAATAATATTATATCTTTATTCCTCTCAATGATTTTAAATAAATAAATGTTTACTCGTTTTAAATTAATGTTTAAGGGTCATCGTAAACCATTTTATAGATCCCCAGAGAACGAATTTTAGTATAAACCCCAGCCCCTCTCTCTTTCTCCCTCACTTTTCCCTCCCCTTTCTCTCTCCTCCCTCTCGGCTTGCACTGCACGGTGTAGCCCTCTCTCTCTCCCGAACGGCTCCAGCTTCCAGCCCGGCGCCGCCGTGCGCCGGTGAGCCTCACCGCACGTCCCACCGGCACCGCCTCCCTCCGGCGAGCCTCCCCATGCCAGCCTCTTCCCCCCACGCTCTCTCCTCCTCCTCCCTCGATGGTGCAAGCCCGAACGGGCTTAGTAGCCACAGCGCTGCCGTGCGCCATCCTCCGGCGCCACCACTCCCACGGCAGCCTCCCCTGCCACCGACCGGTCCCCTCCAGCGGCCTCAGCCCCTCCCATGCAGCCACCTCCCTCCACCATGCACGAGCACAGCAAACCCATGCATGGGTTCACTGTGCAGCCTCCTAGCGCCGCCATGTGCGGCCATCTCGGCCACCGGACACCACCACGAGACTCCCCTGGTCTCCCCCTTCCTCCTCCCATGAACCCACGGCCAATAGGCCTCTCCTCCACCTCCCTGTGTCCCCCTCTCTCACGCACGGTTTTTCACTCCTCCGCCGCCGTACGCTGCCACCCACGGCGTGTGACCACCCTCTCCGGCATCCTCAAGCCACCACTAAGCCAACCGGACCACCCTTGGCCCTAATCCGCCACCCACGGCCCCACACTCTCTCTCACTCTCCCACGACTTCTCCTCCCTCACAGTGCACGGCCAGCCACCACGGACCACCGTGCCGACCACCACCGAGCCTCCACGGCTCCTCCGGCAGTTCCCTTAGCCTAGCCCTAAGCTTAAACCACCACTTTACGTGGTGGGTAAACACTGCACATGATGGACAGTCACTGCGTGTGACTGACCGCCACTGCACACGGCTAGAGCTGTCATGTTATGTCCCTTTCTAGCATCATCAAGGCCACTTTAGGCCTTTCCAAGACCACACCTAGCTATCCAAACGCCTAAATAGCCACTGTATGCGGTGTAGCCACCCCGTACGTTCCTTTCGACGTTATCGCTGTGACGGCTAGCGAGCGACGCACAGGTTATTCCGTCGACGGTATAACTCTCTATCCCTCGCTTTTTATATTAAATGTTAGACGCTAGCTAGTTGACTAGGTTGTGGACTGTGCTGTTAGTATTATAGGTTGTGGACTGTGCTGCTAGTATTATAGGGTTCGCTGTGTAGTGGCGATGTGACATGATGTAGTGAAATGTTGCGCTTAGTTGGAAAGTGTGCTGTGAAGTGTGGTGGTAGTGTATGTGCAGTAGTAGTGGCGTGGCCTAGTGCCGTGTAAGGAGTACACGTGGAGTGTACTCCGTGTTGAGGACGAGGCACCGTATGGCGTGTATGCCATAGCTGTGACGTGGCGTAGTGCTGTGAATGGAGTACGCGAGGAGTGTACTCCATGTGGTGAGATGGTGCACTGTATGGCATGTGTGCCATAGCGGTGATGTGGCGTAATATCGTGGATGGAGTACACGTGGAGTGTACTCCATGTTGGGAAACGATGCATAGTACGGCATGTGTGCCGTATTAGTGATATGGCGGAGCGTCGTGAATGGAGTATACGCGGAGTATACTCCATGTAGTGGAGCGATACACTGTATGGCTTGTATGCCATAGCGGTGACATGGAGTAGTACCGTGAAGGGAGTACACGAGGAGTGTACTCTATGTGGCAGAGCGATACACCATATGGCGTGTACCATAATGGTGAGGTGGCGTAGTTCTGTGAAGGGAGATGAGGTGCAGCGATGCACCGTATGGTGTGTCGAGAAGATAAATGTGATTGCGTACTTGATGGGCGAAGGGCTTGATGCATGGTGTCGGGAACTGTGAAACAGTGTCCCGAAGTGTGAAGTATGGCCTGTAGTCCAAGGCGACGAGTGTCGTCATGTGACTTGGCCTATGGCTAGAAGTAAGTGCGAAGTGGCTAAGAAGGTATAAGAGTAGCGCAGTGAAAGCATGACTGGGCAACATCACTAAGTGACGTGGTCGATTAAGAAGTCATGCTTGCGATGGGTGAAGAGTTAGCGTAAGAGTAATGTAGCGGGAATGTGACGAGTACGTGAAGAACCGTACTTGTGATGAGTGGAGATTGACGTATGAATTAATATTCGCATCCACAACTATTCCAACACACACAACGTACACTGTTATTAAAAGACTAAAATACCCTCAATAATAAAACCAGATTTTCTTTCCTTTTCACATTTCAAACTTTGAATTTGAAACAGTTGAGAGAGATGATGAGAAGCGACAGAGACGATGAGAGAAAGGGAGAGACTGAGAATGAGAGGATGAGAGAGAGAGTCGAGGATGGAGAGAGAGACGGATGAGAGAGCGTCGAGGAGAGAGAGAGATCGAGATGAGAGAGAGTAGAGACGAGAGAGAGAGCCGCAATGAGAGAGAGACCGAGATGAGAGAGAGCGTCGAGGAGAGAGAGAGCGTCGAGAAGAGAGAGAGACCGAGAGGATGAGCGAGAGACGGTGAGGATGAGAAAGCGTCGAAGAGAGAGAGAGAGCGTCGAGGAGAGAAAGAGAGACTGAGATGAGTGAGAGAGAGCGAGGATGAGAGAGAGAGAGCTAATGAGAGAGAGAGACAGAGAGGATGAGAGAGGAGAGAGAGAGCTGATGACAGAGAGAGAGACCCGAGATGACAGAGAGTGGAGGAGAGAGAGAGCCGGTGAAAGAGAGAGCTGAAGCTCTGCGTTTAAAAGAAAAAAAAATTGGACACCTAAGGTGTGATACGGATCAACTGCGAACAGTGGCTGATCCGTATCATTACTTTTGACGTATAGGTGACGTAGCGGAAGGTCAGGGGTGACGTGACAAGATCGCGGTGTAGCTTGGGAACGGTCTCGAGCTATATGGCGTGATGTAAGGTGGTGCGGTATGTGCAGTCATAGTGATATGGCTGTAGTCTACGGCGATGAGCGTCGCCGTGTAGTCGGCTTATGGCCAGGAATATGTACTAAGTGGCCAAGAAGTATCAGAGCAGTGCAGCGGAAACATGATTGGGCAACGTCATAAAGTGACGTGGTTAATCATGAAACTGTACTGTGATGGGTTAGGATGTATGTGAGGTGATGTGACAGAGCCACGGTATAGCTTGGGATTTAGTCTCGAGCTATGTGGCGTGATGTAAAGTGTAGTTATGAACAGAGTCCAATCGTGTCAAGTGTTGGGATGAACTGTCATGAGCTACGGCTAGCATGAAGGGTCGTGCTAGCTGGGTTATGAGAAGGTTGGTAACGGAGTATGGCGTTTACCATACGAGTCCGTGATCAATGTATTAAATGATGGTCTTAGGTGATAAAGGAGTAAGGTACGTGTGTTATCTGGTTAAACGCACGTGCTGGACGGATTCACCATATGTAATGGGTAATCTGTCCTAAGCATGGTTACATGGTACTTAAGTCTCAGAGTGGCTTAGAGCCGTATAACGAGTATGGATGGTCATGAGAAGTAGAGTGAGCTAAGATACATGAGGGTAATGATAAGAGTACTGTCTAAGAATGGGATGTATGACTTAGTTAGTCTAAGTCATGCGTCGGAACGTGGTTAATGAGAAGAACAGAACAGAGGTCCTAGTGTCTTAATCCTAAGGTGAATCATGGATTCACCCTAGTGAGTAAGCACTCGAGGTAGAACATCAAGGTTGAAGGAAGTAGAGACCATAATGGGTCTCCAAGGGTTTTATCATATTAAGAAACATGAAAGAGCACGGGATAGAAGGATAGTGTTCTAAGTAAAGTATAGCTCTATTTCTAGTTCAGCTATTTATGTATTAGATAGAGAATAACATAAGGTTTTGTATGCATGTAGGTGTCATCTGACACGAGCATGAATGGACTGCATGGTATGAAAGTAGCATGGAGTCCAGGTAAGTGTTACGTTCATGCTCTTCTAGAGTTTTCTAAAGTATGAGAAAAAGAAAGATGAAATGCTTTTCCATGAAAGATGCTTTAAGAAAGGACACGAAAGATATTTAAAAAAAAAAAGCATGCTAAGTATTAAAAAGTATATGTATGTACGGCCCCTCCATGAAAGCCCCTTCTTACGCACCCAAAAGTTTTAATTGTATGCATATGAATGGATGAATATAAGTGTATCTATTGCACGTATTTTCTAAAGAAAAGAAATGAAACTTCGAAGGCCGTGCCCCGAGCTTCAGACCGATGCTTTAAAAGATGCGAAGAAAGTGTTTTAAAACGTCCTTGAGAACCGATGTTTTAAGATGCCCCTACGAACTGATGTTTTAAACGATGCCATGAAAAGATGACGTTTAAGCCATACTTTTAAAATATGTTTTTCCATGAAAGAACTGTTAAAAGAAATGAAAAGATGATGATCACATTTCAGCTCAAGGAAAGAAAGAGCCGAAATGAAATGAAATGAAAGCCTCAGCTCTTTAGAGCTGACATGAACTGAATGAATGAAAACATGAATGTATGAAACTACGTAATGGCCATATGAATGAACGGAAAGGGGTACCCAATGAATGATTGGGCAGATTGCAATGCCGGGCAGTAGTGTTTGGTAGTGCACCCAGTGCTGCACCCTAACGGAAAGGGATTCCAACCCATGGCCATGGGTGAATCCATCGGCCCAAAAGACCGCTAACCCCAGCACGCGGGGCGTAACAAAGTGCACCAACCTATGAAAGAGAAAAGAAAATTAATGTATGTATAAATGCACGACATTCTTTAAGAAATGAAGGCACTGGCGGGAGAAACGTTTTAAAGAAAAGAAAACCATGTTTAAAAAAGGAAAAACCCCGTCAGTGATGTTTCCAAATGAAAGCATGTATGCATGTACGTATAATATGTATGGAATGATGAATGCATGACTGAAAACCTACATTACTATATTTTAACGGTATGAAGCAACGCTTAATGAGTATTCGACTCATTTTAATTTTTATGTGTGCCCCTCCCCCCACAGGAAGCTAAATGGGCAGTACGCCCAGGAGGGACACAGCCAAAGGGAAAGAGCACGGAGGTCTAGGCATGAAGGTTTTAAACGTACGAAAATGTCCTTTTATTTTAAAGAATTTTATTTCCCACTCCAAAACCCTTTTATTATAAAAGCACTTTTTATTCTATAACGTAGAGTCTTGCACCCTGGGAAGGACTGTAAAAGTTTTTAAATTGGACGGTAATTCCCGTCGTCTATTTTCTAAAATATTTTTCAAAAAGGTCCACCCTAAAGACGGGCGTTATAGGTTACACCCCTAAACACAAGGACCGATCCATCTTTTATCCATCATCTCTTTCCCCTCCCATAAGTCCCCCGCAAATCTAATCTACCCCAAATTGGGGTGGAGGGACAGCTCCTCTTTCTTCCCATCCCAAAGAAAAGATGCATTTAACACTTGTATTATTCATAGAATATTTTTTAGAGAGATAGGGTGGGTTTGGATACACAAATATATCTCATCTTATCTATCTTATTATTATAATTTTTTAAAATTTTTATATAAAAATATAATAAATAATTCAGAATTTTCAAATATCAAAATAAAAATAATACTATAAAATTATATTTAACAATATTTTATTTGATTTTTAACAGATTATTTTATCTCATCTCATCTGAACTCTTTGACTAAACTCAACCTGAGTCATTTTTGGATAAATAAACTTTTTGAAATTAGAATGGAAAAGTTCTTTTTTCTATTATTATCTCAGATTAAAAATTTATTCTTATTATATATTACAAATATCTTATTAAAAACTTAATAACGAAGTTTTGATTTTTTATTTTCAAATTAAATTATGTTGGAAAGTGGGAATAAGTTCCCCAAAGAAGTTGGGGGTGGAAAGGAATTTGATCCAAAGTATATGCTTCACCATGGTATCTTGCAAAGAGAGCATTAGCAAATGTAAACATCATCCTTTTCCTCCTCCCTAAGATTTGGTTTGGGTAGTGAAAGTGTTTGAGAATGTTTGTGAATAGTAATGAAAAAATAATAATAGAATATTGAATAGTAATAAAAAGTAGGTGAAAAGTAATGAATAGTAGAAAAAATAGATAAAAAATAATAATAAAGTAAAGAATAGTAATGAGAGTGTTTGAGAGTACCTGAGGTACTCTCGATACCCAAACAAGACCTAAAAGTTTTGCAAAGACGGCTACTCTTGGGTTCCTTCGCTTCTCATCCACAGTCCACGTGTCACTCACTCCTCGAACCCCCACGTGCGTGCGAGATTCATCGCGAACTTTCTCCTTTCCCTTAAAAAAAGAAACCCCCGCTCTACATAATCCCCTTCCGGCTTCCGCCACCTACCATTCCGACTTTCCGGAGAATCTCACACGAGAAAGCACTCGATTTGATTTTGAATTCTGGTTTTCTTTTGTTTTGTGGGAGATTTGGTGATTTGTTCAGCGAAGAAGATGTGGGGCCAGCCTTACCGGAAGACTGACTTGGAGGCCGGAGCGAGGCCTCTCTACCCAATGATGCTGGAGAGTCCGGAGCTCCGTTGGGCCTTCATCCGCAAAATTTACTCGATCCTTACCATCCAACTGCTCGTCACCATCGCCGTCGCCGCCGTGGTCGTTTCGGTTCATCCGATCGCATACTTTTTCGTCAGCTCTGAGGCCGGTCTCGCTCTCTACATCGTAGTCATCATCATGCCCTTCCTCGGTATGTTATTACTTATATGCTTTCCGAAATTACTCCTTTTTTTTTTCTGTAAGTAATTGATTGTGTCCTGCTATTGTAAATTTTGTTGTTTTGATATCGTTTGTGATTGTGGGGGAATGTGGCAGTATTGTGTCCGTTGTTCTACTACCACCAGAAGCATCCGCTGAATTACCTCCTCCTCGGAATTTTCACCGTTTCTCTTGCTTTTGCGGTTGGATTGACTTGTGCATTTACAAGTGGTAAGAGATTCGATTTCATTTTCCAAGTTGACAATGCTATAATTTGTTTAGGAATCGTAAATACCTTGGTTTCGGATATGGGCCTTCTTTGTGTACGTTATGCTTGTTATCCATTTAGATTTCTGGGTAGTTACTGACATCGGGTCTGCCACATTAACCTGCTAATACTGGCTTAGGATCCTTCGCTGGTATTTGGGTCTTTAACTAAAACGAACTTTTGGGTTGGAATTCTAATAAAGTAAATGAGGAAAGCCCTATGGTTTAGAATGGGAGGAAGAGCACTTTTGCAAACACAGAAAGCGACAAATTGGGGAGAAACTTTTTAGTTGGTTTTTGAGTAGTTACTTTATTTTTATTTTTCATGGTCCTTGTTAGTATATACATGTATAAACTGCAATATTCGTGTTAGAGATTAGTATAAAGTAGATGAGGCTCTTCATGTTATGACATATTCCTTGTAAGGAATTTTCGTCTTGAAAGATTGGCATCTAGCTTAGCGTATGGGGTATGAGTTCTTTTACCTTACTTCTCAGTCAGTGTTTATGCACACTGTTTACTGATTCTAGTCTTAAAAAATTCGAAACACAAATATTTCTTTATGTCAGTTGATGCACTACCAGATCCGTTGGGCAGACTTGCAAATAGAGTTTTTCAATCGCAGCATTATGTTTGTCTGAGCTTGTGATGTTTGTTTCTTCCACCCGGAACAGGGAAGGTTATTTTGGAATCCGTCATTCTGACTGCTGTTGTAGTTGTGAGTCTCACTCTCTACACATTCTGGGCGGCAAGGAGGGGCCATGATTTCAACTTTCTTGGCCCCTTCTTGTTTGGTGCTGTGCTTGTTCTCATCGTGTATGCAATGATTCAGGTATGCTGAATCTTATCATTTACAACTGCAGGTCGAACTTGAATTTGTTTCTCTCACAATAAAGAAAGAAAAATTGTATTAAAAAAAATAAAATTTGTAATTGTTGCGGATTTGGTTTGCTAACTGTGGATTGAAATTTCTATATCTTGTTGCAGATTCTATTTCCGCTTGGTAAGATTTCCGTGACGATATATGGATGCTTAGCATCGCTCATATTTTGTGGTTATATAATTTACGACACTGATAATTTGATCAAACGGTACTCCTATGATGAGTACATCTGGGCTGCAGTCTCCTTGTATTTGGATATTATCAACCTCTTCCTCGCGCTTCTAACTATTTTCAGGGCTACTGATTGATGGAAGAGGATCTTTGCTGGATCTCTCTCTGCTTCTGCTTATATTTTTTTGGGATGAAAGAACAAAATTCTTGTTAGTACGTAAATCCAAGTGTCATCAAGGCTGTAAGCTACACTCAATTCTGTAATTATGCTGATAAATAGATGATTTATAGTTGGGTTCTGTTCGCTTAAACTATTCTTGAGAATACGTTAACATTATTTTGGAATCGAGTCCAGATAATTAGACAGAACCAAAGGGAAAGTCTGCAGGGGCTCTGGATGGTTTTTTATTTTCTAACTAACTTATTTTTATATCGAAACTATTATACATCATTGAAAAAATGGTCCCATCAATATTATAATTCATCTTCATATAGTTGGTGAATTGTTAAAATTATTCAACACATTTAATCTTCAATATATTGTATGAAAAAATTAGAATTGGTCTAGCGTAAGTTAAGAAATAATTTTCCTTCCTTACTTTTCTTGAAATTCTCAAATAAGTCTCAATCCTATTAAGTTTTGTTTGTTTTTTCTGATTATTGCTTAATGAAGTTATATTAAGATACTTAAATGTAAGTATACATGTTTTATGTTTTCAGTACATGGAATGTAAACAGATTTCTTTAATGGAATGCAAATTCTGTTTACGCTTTGAAAGTTGTAAAGAAAAACTAAATAATAATGAAATATAAAAAATAAAAGAAATATTAGATCTATGCAGAAATTTTACACAAGCAAATTTACATATTAATGTAGTTTAATCAGATTTGTCATATTGCTTTATAATGAAATGAGATTTTCAATCTGACAAATCACATTAGATTGTAATTTATTTATATAAGATTTATGTGTAGAACATTTCTAAAAAATAAAACTTTTTCATTGATCACAATCCTAATGGGAGGCCACAATCCTTTACTTTTTTGTTTTTAACTTGTAAATGTGCTAACGGATTATACGTCTCAACCCCATTTAGCTCCCCGAACAACAAGCTCTAATTCCATCCACATATCATTCTATTTTTATAATAACGGATTACATTCCATTCATAATAGAATATATATAAATTTGATTTAAAAAACAAGTTAGTTACAAATATTAATAGTTTCACAGCACACTTTCGTGACTGACATGGTCTAGCCCAGACAGTAGATCTCTTAAAACTCAAGTCTAAGAGATCAGTCGTGTACAACTCTGTCCATAACAGAGTTAACAAAATCCTATACCTCGACTAAGCGGAGTATGGAGCACCAACCTACCATAAGCACCGCCAAACGGAGGGGGGGGGGGACCACTCCATTCGGATTAAGGTCCGAAGGCACTATTTTGTTAGATTTTTATTTTTCCAAAAAGTAAAGACAGGACACAAAATAAAACATAATGGGGAACACTGCACAAAATAGGAAAAACAGTGCACCAAGAGGCTGCTGTGGAGAGTGCAGTACACGCGCCACTCTAGAAGGAAAAACGACGGCTGATCTTGGAAGTTCCAGACTCACAGGCTCTGGAAGCGCCGCGCTTGGCGTCAGTAGAGGGCTTCTCGGTGGCGCGTGAGATTCATACGCTGAACGTCTCCGAAAACTTCAACCCACGCGTGCGGGCCACTCACCATGGAGGGGCACGTGAGAGTCACGCGCCGTACTCGGAGGTCTTGAGGTGGCTGGACAATACCATGGAAGGGCGCATGCTAGTCTGTGGTTGTCGGAACCTTCCAAATTTGCGGTTATTCCTTATTTGACTTGAAAAACACAAAAATACAAAACGAACCATTACACAAAAGAGGGTGGGGGAGAGAGAGGGAGGGAGGGGGAAGGGAGCCGAAGCTCCCACCCACTCTAGCTGGATCTATGGAGAGAGTTTAGAGAGAAGGGAGAGAGTTTTTTCTAGAGAAAGAAGGGAGAGAGTTTCACCGAAAAAACCTCCATCCATCCACGTATCTGGTCTTAAGAATGTGTCTATTTATGTAACCAACTTTTACGTATATAATATATTGGAACAAGTTGATAGTTTGTTCGATAGTTTAAGTTTTCTTAGTTGCGATGTTGTTAGGTTATAACTTGAGTTTGAAATTCTGATTTACTTTTGTTGGGTATGAATATAAATATATATATATATATTTATTGTGTGTATGTATGTGTATGTATATATCGTTGGCGGCAAGGAAAGGTTAATTGGCAGACAATAGTAACGTCACTAGGGATCCACATGACTAAAGGTTAACACTACGAAATGCACAGCAAAGATGAACCCTCATGTTCATCATGGAAACTTAACTAACTGTAGGTTTGTACAATCCGGATCCAAGGGATAAGATTGAGCAAGAAACCCATGTCAAAAAAGTGCTATCAACGGTAGAATTGTGCTAAGAAAGATAACATACTTAATTGAGCACCAAGAACCGTGCCCCAAAATGGGTCATGCCATAATAGAACATCCTAACCCTTACAAATAGTTAACCGGGTATGCTCTAGGGACAATTAACTCATTATTAATATTCCTTACTGGGAGAAGTAGATTCACCTCTGAGCATTAAACCATCGGAGGTATCCCTATTGGGTTCCTCGAAACTCTTGTTCTGTTGCAAGTTGCTTGAGCACGTGTAGGTATCGGTGAAAGTTGTATCAACATTTTTTACTATTGTTTTTCTTGTTTTATTGTGAAAAAATCCGTATTTTCGAAAAAAAATAATGTTATACACCTCACTCTCATTCCATTATGTAATATATGACACATTTAACATCATTGTATGATACTTTAATTTTTTAAAGAATAAAAATAAAGATTGATAGGCAATGTCACCTTATTATAGTGAGATAAAAATAGAATGAGAGTATAGTATATAGAATTTTTCTTTAGAAAAATTAAGAAATATTCTAATTACATGAAAATGGAAATGAAAACGTGCTATCTCGCGCCTAATGCTATCTTACAGAGTTTTCTCTCTTCAGAGGAGTTTTTTTTTTTTTCACTCTACCAAAGACCCAGCCATCCCAGCTTCTCTGCCCAGAGGGGGGTGGAGCTTCCCTCCCCCTGTCCAACCAATGGTGAAAATGTACATAAATTTCTTTTTCCTGTTTTTCCTAAGTTTTCTGTCTATAGCATCAAGATGCATCGATCTGTTGCTTACTGTCCTCCTATGATTGCCACGCGCCTCACCACCAGATTCTCCAGCCGCCGGTCTGTCAGTTGGCCGAAGAAAAATAACCAAATGAGCAGCGCGTGAGCCTCATGCACTGCCACGCCATGGGGAGTCTCCTGCAGCCACGTGCAACACCATCAGAGTCTACGACTTAGATCTGACTTTTACTTTCTTTCCAAGGGTGGCATGTGTGCTACACGTGCCTCCACCACCAGTGACGATACTTTGCCGACGTATTGACCCATCTTTCAGTTGCTACTTACCTTTGTTCCCGCTTTCCCTAATCAAGGATCAAAATAAAGTGGTCGTAAAGTCTCCTCCAGCTAGTCCAGACCAGCAAAATGGAATACACAACAATCCACTGTGACTTTTATTCGTAGTTTTATAGTCTGTTTATCAAATTATGCAAAAACTGCTTTAAGTGGCTTCCCCTTAGTAGGAAATTGGTGGGAGCTAAATTTTGTGCTCCAGATCAATGTTTTAAAATTTATTTCTGTGATCATTCCGGTTTAAGTACTAGAACAAAATATTTTGGTTTCGGTGTATTTCGGTGTACCGTTTCGGATTAATTATATATAAATATTTATATGTATATATAAACTAACAACTAATAGAAAAAATACATATATGTAAGTGTGTATCATGTATATGTGTATATATATGGAAGAAAATATTTATAAAATGAATATACGTTGAGACACAAAAACAAAGAAAAAAAGAAGAATAGAAAAGTTATTAAAAAAAAAAAAAAGAGAGAGAATGATGAGGCAAAAAATTAAAATTCTATAAATACATTTTATATTCTAGAATTAATTAAATACCATCTGGATTTAAAATTTATAAAATACCATTCAAGCACAAGAAAATTACAAAAACAGTCCAAAATGGAATAGGGACCAAAATGCCAATTCCGACCAGAACGCAACGGAATTTAAGACTATGCTCCAGATCCTTTTTTTTTTTTTTTTTCTCTTATGTTGCATTTGTTTGTTTTGGGATGATTCTTGGGGACTCCCACCCCATTGAGTTTAGTATCTTGTAACTACTTAGTTTATCTATAAAATGCTTACTTAGAAGAAAAACAAATGTATTGTTAATGTCGTGATTTGCACACCTTTGAGCCAGGCTCCGACAACTCAGGCCTTCCAAAATGGGTCTGCAAAAGATAGGAGAAAAGGTAACTAAGAGAGAGTTGCCTTGAGACTAGGGAGTCTCCAATACCAAAGTTAGTAAATATTCTTGAAAATTTGTAAATAAGTGAGAGAGTCTAGGGATTAAAGCGAGTATTCTCATATCTGGGACCTGCTATTTATACTATAAACCTGGGGGACAGATCGTGTCTGCCCCTATGGAGACTGTGTCCTTCGTACTGTTCCCTGTGTCAAAGTCCTTTAATGAGACTTGTAGTCCGGGTAGTGGTGCCATTAATGTAGCGTCATTTTTCGATTTCCTTCTCCCAGACAATATCCTTGGTGGTCAGTTGATGTGTTTCCTATTAGGAGATCAAGGGTTCATCGCACATTAAGCCTATTGTGTGGGCGAGCACTTGAGAGCTGGACACTACTCAATGGGCCTTCAAATAGACGAGTCTCATCCCCTGCAGCACCCTCACTCCTGCAGGTTGCATACAGAGGACCTTACCCATGGGCCGGGTTGGAGACTTTGTTTGCTCTGAGCTCGGCCTTTGGGCTTAATTCCCCTAGCTTTCATTCACAGGCCCGCTGGGTTTAGAAAGGAGAAAATCCTCTTACAATTACCCTGCTAATTTTCATCGGATGAGTACGGTGGGAATTTATCACTACTCAAACCCGCATTGCCACTGAAGTTGGGATCCCTTTGTTGATGTGTGCCGGCCCCAAAGTTTAGGGAGACTCCCCGTCGTTTGGTTAGCTTGGTAATGCTTCCCCATCACTCTTGATTGGCTTGCCTTTTGATGATTTTGATGATGTGTTTTCAAGCTCATTAATGCTGAGGGTGTCAGGCAGCTCTTCGCGTTCGCGTCTCTTCGTGGATTACACTTCTAGAATTTGACGCGGCTCATACTCTTCCCTTCTGCCATGGGGTGTGGGAGACCAACCGTTGCCTTTCCCTTGTATAAAGTTGGAGTTGAGGCTTCATTTCTTATCATTACGTTGTAGCCTTCTTGCCATTCTCGTTTTTTCCAACTTTTCTTTCCTCTGCTCAGCCTTCTTTCCATCTTTCACTATCTTACACATCGGCGGTGATGGCTTTTGAAAAATCTACTCATCTTAACGTTTCCGGTGGAGGTGACACCGACATTGGGCTGTTGTTCGGGGCCAATTGTTGGCATTCAAATGCCTCAACGTTGATGCTGGCCTCACTGGCTCTTACTTACCAGGTACTGAACTCAGTGCTTTTCGAGGTTCCTGGTCCTAATGGGGGTGTCGTTGATGCAAATGGTCATTCCATATGAGTGTCCCTATTCCCTTCCATGTTTTCGTGGGGCCTGAGGCTGCCTTTCCCATGCCCTGTTCGCGACCTTTTTGACTGCCTGGGTTTGGCCCCCTCCCAACTGCATTTGAATGCCTGGAGGCTTTTGATTTGCTGTAGTATTATTTGGCGACGTGCTCTGCTGGAATCGTACCCAGATGATGCAGACCTTATCGACCGTGAGTTCCTCCTTACTCATAAGGTGCTACGGAAAAATGAGAACATCTACAGTTTCAGGGCAATACACGCCCTGGTTAACCTAGAGCCGAGGTATTGCAAGGTGAATGACTGGTCTACCAATTTATTCTTTGTTTCATGTCAAGGATGAGAGTCTGTTGACTACTTCCAACGACGTACGGCGCATTACGGCTGTTCGAGAATGGGTGCAAAAAAACCCCGATGGCGTCTTCTCTGAAGTCATTCTTACCAAGGAGAGCTTAAGAGGTTCTCTGCCTCCCTTTGGCCACCTTCCTTCTGATGATAGGGTGCCAAGTGCCTCAAGTTGTTCCTACTAGGAAGCTCTCCTTGGACCCTTCTTTGTCGGGTAAGGCCAAGAAGCCTCGCCTTGAGGGCACTCGGGTTAACAGCAAGCCCCCTTCTAGAGCTTTGAATCCTCCATGGCTAGAGTCAGCTACCCAGAGGTCAGCCGCCCTGCTTCCTTGGCGACTATGATGAAGGTGCCGGCGAGCGGACCGATCGACGATCCCTCCGTGACATCACTGCTAGCTACTACTGTTGAGGTATCCGCGGACAAGGTTGAGATGGGCGCCCTCATTCAAAACATCTTTACGGCCGTGTTTCCTAGGCGAGCCGACGAGGAGCAACGTTCTTCTTTGTGGATTTCTCCACCTTTGTCTCACTCTGAATGTTGTAATTGGCTCCGATCTGGAAGGTTTGTGTGATGGTCAAACTGCTCCTCCATAGCTGGCCGCACAATCGTCTGAGGCCAAGGGATTAATAGAAGTCATTCCACCTTTGTCCCAGCTGGAAACGGGAGGGACCAGTGCGGAGGCCATTAATCAGGTTGTCAAGTGCTTGTCCAACTTTTTCCATGAGGTTCAGCCATTCCTTCCTATATTTTTTCCCTTCTTCTTTTTTTTAGTATTCCCTTGCTGATTGTTGCATGTCTGTCCTTCTTGTCGCTAGGGTACTTCTCAGCTAGCGGCTTTTATTGTGATGGCCAAAAGGCCTTTGAGCAAGAGAAGCCTCTGTTCGATGACTAACACCCTCCTTCACTATGCTAGCGGGGAAAAGGAAGAGAGGGAGCTACTGGAGCGCGAGCTAGAGTGGATGTGACTTGACTTGGAAGATGAGCGCAGGAGGGTTAGGAAACTGGAGCGCCACCGAAAAAAGCTCAAGAGGAAGGGGAGGGAAGAGACTGAGCAGTTGGAGCAGCTTAACCAAAGTCTTTGGTATGACTTATCCCAAGTGCAGGATGTAGCCCTTCGCAGGAGTTCATGATCAAGTGTGGGTACAGGGGCTTGCCGAGGGTCGTAGCTCGATGCGAGACCATCTCTTGGGGAGTTCAGAGTAGTGTTTAAAGTCTTTCACGAAATATCTACAGGACCTTTATCTTGTCGACATTCCTACCAACACAGCAGCCTTCAGATTTGGCCGCAACCTGGGGAGGAAGGAGATGCCTAACGCTTTCTCGGGCCTGGTTACTCCCGTGCCCGTTGCTCCAGGGCCGGGTGATCCTGTTCCTGATGCTCCCGACAAGGGTGCTCCCAGCACTGAGACTTGACGGTTCCATGCCTTAGCTTCCTTGGGTGCTGCGGCTCCGTTCTTTTGTTCTTCCTTTTCTTTTTCTTTTGGCCGAATGTATGTACCTACATTTTGTCACGNCCGTTCTTTTGTTCTTCCTTTTCTTGTTCTTTTGGCCAAATGTATGTACCTACATTTTGTCACACAACGACTTTTATATAAAGTTAATTAATGAAAACACCTTGTTCTTTCATCGTATCAAGTTGCCCATTACGTCTTCTTTTCGTGCATTCTCTCATTTCTCTCTTTCTTCTCTCATCTTTTTTTTTTTTTTGGTGACAGGATTGGGAGGAATTTTGGCATGGGAGTCTGTAGGATTCCTACCCACCCCGCTGGCACCCTTTCATTCGTCTATACTACGTTTATTTGCCTTTAATGGATAGTCGTCCTCCCAGGACCTTCCTGTGAACTTTCTTGACGATGCCTTCCCAATTTTCTATTGTACCTGCTGGCTTTAGTTGTGCATTGTTGTACTAATTATTTTCTTGACTGTATCCAACNTTTTTTTTTTTTTTTTTGGTGACAGGATTGGGAGGAATTTTGGCATGGGAGTCTGTAGGATTCCTACCCACCCCGCTGGCACCCATTCATTCGTCTGTACTACGTTTATTTGCCTTTAATGGATAGTCGTCCTCCCGGGACCTTCCTATGAACTTTCTTGACGATGCCTTCCCAATTTTCTATCGTACCTGCTGGCTTTAGTTGTGCATTGTTGTACTAATTATTTTCTTGACTGTATCCAGCTATGTCTTTGCATATTCCTCTTCCCATTTCATTCTTTCTTCTTGTGTGGTCGGCCTGGGGGGCTAACCACAAGGATTCACCACATAGAGCTTTACTGCCCACCCAGCTAGTACCCGGCTGATACCTAATGACCTTCCCAGTTGGCAGCTTCCTCATTCGCGCTGCTTTGGTCGGCCTTTGTCTTGTGGCTGATCTCTTGGGGCCTTAAACTTTGTCTTACAAAAATGACGTTCTCTATATTCTCCTTGTTCAGGTTTTCTTCATTTCTCTATTTGTCTTTTCTTCATTTCTTTTTTCATCTTCATTTATCCTTCCTTAATCGCTCAGTCTTTCTGGCGGGGCCGATCCCATGACCCTTCGCTGGGAGACAAGATGGCCTCCGGCTTGACTTGCGTCCTACATCTACATCGATGTGGGCTATTTGGAACGATACTTGTCTCCTTCATTTAGCATTCCGTATCCATCCTGCTCACCAAATAAGGATGTTATCATTACTCATTTTGGGACAGTGGTTAATATCGCAAACATGAGTCCTTTGGCCTCTTGTTGTTTTCTGGCATGCTGCTGTTGTCCACATCATTGATGTTCGTGCCTTTTGTTCCAGTATTTTCGCTATTCATAGACTAGACCCACTTTCTGCCGGGGAGTGGTTAAGACTTCTTAGGCCTACCTACCTCTTTAAACCCCCAAGGAGGTAATTTCCTTGGGTGGCTGTTGGCTGGTTTGTCCTTGAGTTGTGGTGAGTACTGGACATTCTGTGACTGGGTCCACTTGTGCTTGTTGACACTGTGTAGCTTCCTGTGTGATGCATTATCCTCTTTGGAGATTCTATTTACGTCGGGTAGCCGAAAGACTAAGGGCAGATTTGAATAGTGATATGAGAATTTTTTGTTTTAGATGAAAGTTTAAATATTAATTTTTAATATTATTATTGTTTTGAGATTTGAAAAAGTTGAATTGAGATTTGAAAAAGTTGAATTGTTTATTATATTTTTTTTTTTTATAAAAATCAGAAAAAATTATAATGATGAGATGAAATGAGATAAGAATTTTGGGCTGAGGTCGGGATGCCTCAAGTCAACCCGCCCCTTTTGGTTCCCCAAGGAGCTAACTTCTTTGGACGGCTGTGGGTTCGGTCCGCTCTTTCACCATGATTGGAGTCAGGGTAAGTATTCAGGTAGCCTAAAGGCCGAACCCGCTCTCCACTGTAGGAGGATTCGAGCGGCCTGTGGCTCAACTCACCCCTGTTATCCCTCTAGGAGGTAATTATTTTCGGGCAGTTTGGGACTATACAGGCTCCTGCTAGTTGACATCATAGGGAAAGGTAAGATTTTGGACCAAACTGCTGTTGGACCCACTCTTTGTTCACAACGAAGGTCGTGGTAAGTGTTCAGGCCACCCAAGGGCGAGACCCACTCTCCTCTATGGGAGGGTCCCAGTGGCCTTTGGCTTGATTCGTCCATGTTACCCCATAAGGAGGAAATTTTTTCAGCCAGTTTCAGACTGAACCCTCTCCCACCTGTTGACGCTTACGAGGAAGGTAATTTTTTTCTTTTATTTCGGGTAGCTGAGGAGTAACTCGCACTCCATCGTGGGAGGGAAAAGACAACCTTTAAGTCCACCTTTCCCTATGGTATCTTGCGAGGAGGCAAGTTTGGATAACAATATAGCAGGCCTGCTTTTCGCTTCGATAGGAGTCAAGATAAGTTGTTCGGATCGCCAGGGAGCATGACCTGCTCTCAGTCACAGGAGGCGTAGAAGAGCCTTTCGGCCTAGTTTTCACCTTTGGTCCCATGATAGGTATGTTGTTCATATAGTTTGAGATTGGACTCGCACCCGCTAATTGATATCACAAGGAAGGTAACTGTTGGGTCAAATTGGCATTGATCCCACTCTTCATTGTTGCAGAGGTCGGGGTAATTCATTTGAGGATTCCTGAAGCTGACCCTGCTCTTCACTGTGGGAGGGACAAGGTAACCTTTAGGCCTATATTTCCCTATGGTATCCCGCAGGGAGGTATCTTTTTTGGGCAGTTTGTGACTGGACCCACACCCGCCTGTTGACGCTCATAAGAAAAATAAGCCTTCGTCTTTGGGTCGCCCAAGGCTGGCCTGCACTCCGCCACGGGAGGGATAAGGAAACATTTAGACCTACATTTCCCGGTGGAATCCTGTGGGGAGGTAAACATTAATCCGTTGGTGACTTTGTCGTTGCAGATTTTGTTACTCGCAAATTGTCTCGTTGGTTCTTTGCTGATAATATGAAAGTTCGAAGTAGGCATTTTGCATTATCCTTCTTCCTTTTGGGGCCATGCAACCCTTACTCCCCTTAGAGCCCAATAGGGTAAGTCACAGACAAAGGCCTGCCAGGGCTCTTTAAGTTGTGCATGGCCTATTCTTTCTCCGCCGTGCTACCCGAGGCAAGCCCACCATCATTCTGCTTCAGCTCTTGGACATAGCATTCTCTTGCCAAGACCTATTCGCCTTGGACTTCTCCCACTCCTTAGGGAGTTGAGAACTTCATCTTGAGGTGGTAGGTTGACATGACGGCCCATAAGTTGTTGAGAGCGGGCCTTCCAATAATGGAGTTGTATGACGACGGGGTCTTTACTACCAGGAAGTCGACCATGACAGGGGTCATGCAGGGGTTGCTGCCAACGAGGACCGACAATGCGATCGTTCCCACATGCTAAACCATACTTCCAGAGAAGCCTTTCTGTGGCATAGGGGCTAGTTGCAGCCGAGCAGCATCTATTCCCATTCTAGTGAAAGCCCCCAAAACAGGATGTCCACATAACTCCAATTTTCAATGAGGATTTTGCGCATGGTGAAGTTGGCTACGAGCATAGTGACCACCAATTCGTCATCGTGGGGGTATAGGACCCCTTCCTCGTCGGCCTCTGTGAAGGAGATGATAGTGGTAGGGTCACCCCTTCGATTACAGCTTATGGTACTGGGCCCGTCTGGTGTGCGCTTGTTTACTCGAGGAGGAAACACGCCCACCCGTAAATCCTCCTACTATAGTTTAGATTTCTTAGAGTGGAGCCCCCCCCCCCCCCCGGGGCAGTGGAGAACGAGGACGAACTTGTTGTGGTTCTCACACCGGTGGACGCTGCCGGGGGTTGTCTTCCCTTCTATGCAGGTTGCCTTGATCCCTGCTCTTTTCTCTTGACCTTCCCCTTCTTTCTTGCTCCAGTCTCTGGGTCGGGGGGTGGCATTTTCTTTCTTACTATGCATATTCCCTCCTCTCTTGCTAGGAGAACCAATCCTCGGTATTATGTGAGGTGGACATCTGGTATGTGCAGTATCTGTGCATTATACCCTGATCATCCTCTCTTCGGGCGGTGGAGGTGTTGGCCTCGTGGATGGTTAATGTGGGCTGGTCGAAATGAGGTTCCGGTCCCCTTGTCGGGACTTCCTCCCGCCTCTTTTCTTGGGAGCTCTTCTCCGACTTCTCGTGGGGCTTAGCTTTAGTCGGAGCCTTTGCCCTTTTCTCTAGTTACTCCAACTCCTTCCTTTTTGGCTCCGTCAGCACCCGAAGAGTGTCTTCTGCGTTGATGAAGTTGTTGGTCGGGTCCATAAACTCTCGCAACATCGCGAGAGTCCTCCTTGCCAGCTCGGCTATAAATTGGGATAGTGGCGAAACTCCTCCCAGAAATGCCGCCAAGGTTATATTCTCATCTTGGTTGTCAGTGATCATGCGCTCCTTATTGAACTAGGTTAGGTAGGATTTCAGGCTTTCATCCTCTACTTACTTGATGGTGAGGAAGTATGCTGCCTCCAACTCAACATAAATTGAGTCAGAAACAATCTGGCTAGCTCGCTAAAACTGCCCACTCATCCAGGTGCTAGAGACCCGAACCATATGCGTGCTGGCCCCTTTAGGGTTAGTGGAAATGCTCTGCACGCTACTTCACCTGGCAAGCCATGCAGCGTCATGTTAACCTTGAAAGTTTTCAGGTGCTCAAGAGGGTCCCTTCCTTCGCCATATATTTCCATAGTTGGGACCCTAAACTTTGGTGGTAAAGGCACCCCCATCATCTCCTTCGTGTAGGGTAGACCAGTACTTTTGAGCAACTGGTCAACCGTTGACGATGTACCCACTTTCCTTGTATGTCCTCATATTTGCTTTTAAGATTTCGGAGCTTGTCCAGCATGTTCTTCTACTCCTCTTTCTTATTCGGTCTAGCTTCCGTGTTTCTGGACCCCACATGCTTATTGTCGCTGGACTCTGCTCTGTCGTCCCGCTCTTGCTGAGGTTTTCTGAGTTCCTCATTTTCCTTACGAAGTGTTTGCACCTCATCAGTTAACTTCTTCACCCATTCTTCCATGTTTTTCAATCTTACTTCCGTGGCATCTCCCATGTCTCTTCTGAGTTGTTCGAAACGAGTTGTCATAGGCATGAGAAAGACACATAAGATTTACAAGAATCCCACAGACGGTGCCACTGTTAACGTTGTGTTTCGCACACCTTTAGGCTAGGCTCCGATAACTTAGGTCTTCCAAAATGAGTCTGCAAAAGATAGGAGGGAAGGTAACTAGTAGAGGATGGCCTTGAGGACAGGGAGTCTTTGATGCCAAATTTAATAAATATTCTTGGAAGTTTGTAAATAAGTGAGAGAGTCTACGGATCAGAGAGAGTATTCTCATACCTGGGACCTGGGATTTATACTATAAGCCAAAGGGGATAGATCATGTCTTCCTCCATGGAGTCTGCGTCCTTTGTATTGTTCCTTATGTCAAATGTGCTTTAATGCGGCATTGCTCTGTGACGACGTCATTAATGTGGCGTGTTGCTCGGGTAGCGGTGCCATTAATACGACGTGATTTTTCAATTTCCTTATCCTAGACAGTCTCCTTAGTGGTCCATTGATGTCTTTCTTGGACACTACTCGAGGGCCCTTCAGATCGACGAGTCTCATCCCCTACAGCACCCTCCCTCTTGCAAGTTGCGTCCAGAGGACCTACCCATGGTCCGGGTTGCTTTGAGCTGGGCTTTTAGTCTTAATTACCCTAGTCTTCATTCACATGCCCGCTGGATTTAGAAGGGGGAAAAATCCCTTTACACGTACCATCTCATGAGATGAAAAAAATAATATACAAAGTTCATATTTTGAAAATGAAGGGAAAAAGTTGCTAGTAGTTATCATTTTTTAATAAGTTTTGTAAAGATGAATTGTGTTGATAAATATCTACATTGAGTTAAGAGAAAACCTTATAAACGATCGGGCTGTTGAATGCCAAATAATAGCCCTCTAATTACAACCCACCACGTAGCTCTTCCATTTTACATGTTGTGTACCTGTCTACACCGAAGCCTTCATTCCTTTTCTCAATTCGTGTCTAACCTTCCATCTCCCTCGAAGCCTCACCGAAGCCCTCCTCCTCCCTCTACCACCTAGGCGGTCATTCTCCGGCACAGAAGCATCATCCTCTCCGAAATCCTCTCCCTTGAAGGGTCACCTTCTCCGGCGTGGAAGGCTCATCCTCCCCCTCTTCCTACGAAGGTCAATCCGAAATCCTCTCCCTCAAAGCCTCACCGAAACCTCATCCTCTCTAGTAAATTTTCTAAATAAACTTGCTTTATTTATTGATGCCTTCTTCTTTTTCTCCCTTTATTTTTGTTTGCTTGATTGGGGAGTGTCGCCGCAATCATAAAATGTAATGACTCTGTTGTGTGAATTGCTTGTAAAGAGGAATATAGTGAGTGTAATAGCTACTGGAATGATGGAAGAATAAGAAAGCACACAAGATGTTTGATGAAAGGCTCAGTAGAGCCGCTGATGGCCGGACCAGTGGCGGTGGGCTGCGCTTGCGTAGTGGGCGACGAAAATGATGAAAATATTTGAGGAACTCGGCATGGCCTGGGCGAAATCTGGAGTAATCGGTCTGGGTGGAATCAGCCAAGGAGGACACTGACGAACTGGTGGTGGTTGACTGTTGGCGGTGGATGCTGGCGGTGGAGGTATGCTTGGCTTTGGTTCGGGACGCACAGGGTCAAGCTAAGCTGTCGTAGCACTGAAGTTCTCTCAGCTGAAGTGAATCAATTCCTATCCCATGTGCATCAGTCCAGCAATATTGTGGGGTTATTTCTGAGCTGGCAGCTTCTTAGTGGAGGGCTGTTTTTCCTTCAAAATTAGACCGACCGCTTAGAAGTGGTTCTCTTAAGTTAAACATGGGAAATGTTTTTGGTTGGAAGTTTTATGGTATATATCTTGTCGCTTTTATACAATATAGGTTTAGATAATGTTTGAAAATAAAAAGTTTTCAAGATTTTCTTACTTTAATCTAAATGTTTTTACATGGAAACAATTTCATTTCAATTATCAAACATCTTATCTCAATTTTCATAAAAAAAATAAAAACAAAATTAAATTTCACAAAATTAAAAATTAAAATCCAACCAAAATTCCATCTTCATATTAAATAGGTTCCACAATTTTCTCAAATCAAGTAAAAGCCTCTCTCAAAAGCCTTCCCGATCCAAACATATTTTTGAAGGAAAAATCTACATACTATACGTCTCCATGCATCCTACTCCCATCCCATTATAATGAAGTGGTATTATCGATCATTAATCAGCAGTAGATTTTTTTTTTTTTTTAAATAAAAACCAAATTATGGGTGATGAGAGTGCCACATTTTACATAATGAGATGGTAGGATAGGAGTACTATGTTTTGTGGCATTGCTAATTTATAAAAACCTGTTGCAATACCTGTCCATCTCTATCACTGGCTAGGCTAGTTGCGCTATAAGAAATAAATAAAATTATGACGTGAACGATTATTGGTAAATAAAATTATGAGAGTGCATGCGTACGTTACCTAGAACTTTTCTATGGATTATCACTTTAAAAGCACACGGAAATTGGTTGGCTTCTAATTAAATTCCCCAATTAAAATTGTTGGATTCCCAAGTCGCTGGCGTCTGATCTTCATGTCCATCGAGACTCATAGAAGGCGATGTGGCTGCGTACGTAGATCGATCTTGCACAAAATAGTTTGCTTTCAAGTAATTGTAGAAACTGATGCGTTTTATGTCTACAATTATTAGTCTTGTCTTCCACTGGATATTGGTCGTGGTACTGCATGTTAAGACCATTAATCCTGTATATGATATGTTAACATTGTGTTGCCCTGCATGCCTTAATTTCTGAAGCAAAAGACTGGGTTTTTCTGTGTCTATCGATCATAGAATAATAGAAGTGTTTATCCAGCTTGTAGGCCGGGTGGATCTGATCCTCTCGACTATATCTGCTAAATACCTAGTGCTGCACGCGATGGATGTTGCTATGCAAATCTTGACACAAATTCAGCACCTGGTCGTGTTTCCATCCTCTTAGGAATTGATTCCATCGAAAGGGCTGATGAGAAACTTTCATTTCTCTGTCGGTGTGGAAGCCTACAGATTTGGCTGTAGGTGGGGATAAGAACGTATCTGCATGCAAGTCCACGAGTAACCCTTCCCCAATTTTATTAAAAAAACTCACTTATGGTGGAGGAATACTGTGGTTACAAATCCAACCAACACAATCAAACCAACAAAACCCAACAAATAAGACCTAGAAACCACTGAACAATCCAAGAGAACCAATGACACAACAATTAAGCTCTAATGCTGGGAATTCTAAGTTTATCAGTACGAAGAATACCCTTGACATATCAAGGGAGTAACCCACCTTCCTCATATCTACAAGTCGAACCTGCTTCACCTTGCCGAGCCAAAAAGTCCGCAACCTTATTAGCTTCGCGATAATGATGTCGAATACTAAAGTTAACTCCCTGAAGCTCTTTAATCGTCGCCTCCCAGAAATTCCAAAGATACCAAACAATACAGTTTTTTGAGAGAATCCAGTCCACTATTATTTTAGAATCACACTCAATTTCCAAATTAAAAATCCCAACTCTTTACACAGTACCACTCCCGCATGCAAAGCACGAAGCTCAGCCTCATTATTTGTACCTTGCCCAAAATAAGCTGAGAAAGCCCTTTAACATCACGAAAAATATCACGGATCACTCCACCTCCCCGACAAGATCTCGGATTTCCCCTACAGCTCCCATCAACATTCAACTTCACATGTCCACTGGCTGGTTTTTTCCACACAACTAGACTTGGCCTGCGTCTATGATACCAAACCAGAGGAATATCTAACTCAGCAAGCACCCTTTCATCAGACGCTGAAACAGACCCACCCTTTGTATATTCTTGAAACAAATTCCTGAGCCAGTACCGTATAGATCAAAGCCCAACAACCATCATTTTCTCTTTTCAATGGAGAAGATTATGATTTTGGTATGTGAAGATGAAAACTAATTTTCTTTCATACGATCTTTGGAAATATATAGAATATGGGTACAAATAACCAGTGGATGCCACAACTTTGACTGATGCTTAAAAGCAACAATTGAAAGAGCATAAGAAGAAAGATGCAAAAGGCTTAACCTTGATTCAACAAGGTGTTGTTGACACAATCTTCCCAAGGATTATCAATCCAATCAAAGCAAATGAGGCTTCAGGGATTTTTCAAAAAGAGTATAAAGGCACATTGAAGGTAAGAACAATAAAACTTCAATCCTTAAGAAGAGATTTCGAAAATATGAATATGAAAGAAATGGAGTTGTTGAAAGACTAATATGCTAAATTTATGGGAAGTTGTGAATCAAATGAAGATATGTGGAGAACATATTTCAGATCAAACAATTGTTGAGAAGATATTAATTAGTTTGCTAGATAATTCTGATTCCATTGTTGCCGTTATTGAATAAACTAAAGAAAATGACAAGTTGAGTGTTAAAGTTGATGAGTTCAACTAAAACATTTGAGCAAAGGTTGAGTAGGCACTCTAAAAAATCAATTGAAAGTGATTTTCAATCTAAACTCAATGTTAATTCAAAAAGTCAAGAAAGAGACTCATTTAAAAGTGATTCTTCTAGAGATGGAAGACATGGAAGAGGAAGATAAATGAGAAATTTTGAGAGAAGTGGAAATGTAGAGTCCACTCAACAAAAATACGGAATTTGTAAAACAAAAGTAGTCATGTTGATGAAGATTGCAAGTTCCGGAGAAACCCTCAATGCCACATTTGTAAAACGTTTGAGCATATTAAAAAAGATTGTCCGTTAAAAAGCAATGAGCAAGCAAATTTTTCCGAAGAGTAAGAAAGTGAAGCAAACTTATTTTATACTTTTCAAGTGGTATGGAGTAAAAAAAATGATGTGTTTCTTGATAGTAGGTGTAACAATCATACGACCGTAGATGAAAGTATTTTTGTGGAGATTGATACTTTCTCAAATTTCCAAATTAAGATAAGAAATGGTTCCGTAGTCCAAACAAAGGGAAAATGTAAAATATCTATAGAGACAAAGAGGGGAACAAAGTACATTCAGAATGTATTGCTAGTTCCAGTAGATTTGGACCAAAACTTATTAAGTGATCGACAACTTATAAAGCTTGGGTACTCCTTTCACTTTGAATGAGGTTTTGCAAGATTTATGAAAAATGGGGGAGAATACAAGTTGTGGCAACAATTAAAATGGAGAATAATAGAAGCTTTCCTTTCACTTTCCCATATTAAAAAAATTTGGCTTTAAAGATAGATGTGGTTGATTAGTCATAGCTTTCCCAAATAAGACTTGGGCATTTGAATTTTCAAAACTTGAAAACTCTCTAACAAAAGAACATGGCATATGGGTTGCCAAGTATACAAGAAGTGCAAGAGGTTTGTGAAGGTTGCGCACTTGGCAAGCACCACCGAGAGTCATTTCCCGAGGAGAAAGCATGGAGAGCCAAAACATCATTGGAATTTGTCCATATCGATGTGTGTGGGCCATGTCAACGCCAACTCATGGAGATAACAATATTTTATAATTTTCATTGATGATTTTACAAGCATGATATGAGCGTATTTCTTAAGGCATAAGTCAGATGTTTTCTCAATTTTAAGAAAACTTCAAAAATCTGTTGAGAGACAAAGTGGACACTTTATGAAAATATTGAGAAGTGATAGAAGTGATGAGTATAACTTCCATGAATTTGAGAAGTTTTGTGAAGATATTGGCATGAAGAGACAATTAATGGTTGGATACACTCTGCAATAAAATGGAGTGGCAGAAAGAAAGAATAGAACCATTGTTGAGATGACGAAGTGACAAAGTCTATGCTTCATGAGAAGGGGTTACCTATGTCATTTTGGGGTGAAGCGTTATATACAATGATTTATTTGATGAATAGATGTCCAACAAAGACGGTGGAAAATAAAACTCCATTTGAGGCTTGGTGTGGAAGAAAATCATTCATAAATCACTTGAAAATATTTAGATGTATTTGCTTTCTCATGTTTCAAAAGAAGTATGGCACAAACTTGATGAAGCTAGTGAAAAATGCATCTTTGTGGGTTATAGCTCAAAATCAAAGGGTTATAAACCCTTTAGTTTGAAGAAAAATAAGTGGATTATTTGTAGAGATATGCTTTTTAATGAGAATGCCTCTTGGGATTGGAACAAAAAGAAAATTCAAGATCATGTTACAACTTTCAATGGAGAACTTGAGAATCAAGAAGATGAGGTTGAAGATGTTCTTGAAGCTCCACAAGATATATCTCCTATTGCTAGTTCACAGTCATCTCTAACTTCTCCATCAAGCTCAAGCTCCTCCAAGTTCAACTTCAGATGTATATGTAAGTTGTAATTTTTGTGTTGTTGAAGCGGAGTGTTTTGAATATGCAATTAAAGAAGAAGCATGGAAGAAAAGATTTATGTAATTGAGAAGAACAAAACTTGGGAGTTGGTAGAGAGACCAAAAGGCAAAGAGGTGATTGGTGTGAAGTGGATTTTCATAACAAAGTTCAACCTCGATGCTTCCATTCAAAAGAACAAAGCAAGACTTGTAGCAAAAGGGTATATTAACAACCCTGAATTAATTTCCAAGAAGCTTTTGCGCTGGTGGCTCGGCTTGATACTATTAGAGCTCTTGCTGCTTTGCAAGCTCGGAAAGGTTTGTTTATGCATCAACTTGATGTAAATTCAGCCTTCCTAAATGAAGTTTTAAAATAGCAAGTTTATGTAAAGCAACCACAAGGCTTTGTAGCAAAAGGAAAATAGAAGAATATGTACAAGTTGAAAAAGACTTTGTATAGCCTAAAATAAGCATCCCGAGCATAGTATAGTGAGATTGATACTTAATTTAATGAAAAAGGCTTTGAAAGAAGTAAAGCAATCCAACTTTGTATGCCAAGACACAAGGTCTAGCCGATATTCTTGTTGTCTCTCTTTATGTTGATGATTTGGTATTTATCGGTAGTAATCAAAAAATGATTAATGATTTTAAATTAGAAATGTTGAAAAAAATATGATATGAGTTTATTGCATTACTACTTGGGCATTGGAATTTATCAAAAAGAAGAAGATATTTTCATATGCCAAAAGAAGTATGCAAAAACACTTGAAAATTTTAAAATGATGAATTGCAAATTCGTTGCAACTCCTTTGGTTGTGAATGAAAATTTGATAAAAGAAGATGGAAGCAAAGAAATGGATGCATCAATTTATAAAAGCTTGGTTGGAAGTTTATTATATTTGATGGCTACACGACCAAATATTATGTATGTTACAAGCCTGTTGTCTCGATTCATGCACAAGCCAAGCCAAATGCATCTTGGGATAGCCAAGAGGGTGTTGATAAATGCTCAAAGTACACTTGATTTTGGTATTTTCTATGAGAAGAATGTTGATGCAAAGTTGATTGGGTTTTGTGATAGGGATTGGGCCGGGTGTGTTGATGATATAAGAAGCACTTCCAGATATGAATTTTCATTTGGTACCATTGTATTTTCCTGGGCACCCAGGAAGAGAAGCTACTATGTTTTTGTGTGATAACAAATCTGCCATTGCTATGACAAAAAATCTCGTCTACCATAGTTGGACAAATCATACTGCAATCAAGCATCACTTTATGTGAGAGGGCATGGAAGATGAAGAGATTCAACTCAATATTGCAAAATCAAAGACCTAGTTGAGGATATTTTCACAAAGGTTCTTCCAAAAGATAAATTTCATTATTTGAAAGAAATGTTAGGTGTCACACAAGGCATTAAGGGGGAATGTTAAAATAAATTAATGCCATTGTTGGGTCCATTTTAGTCATTTTCTTGGATGTTTATGTAGTTGGGTTAATGTTGGACAAGTGTAATGTTGTTATGGAGTCATTTTAAGTGCTAATTAATGTAAGATATTAAATATGGAAGGTTCTAGGTGGGCTAGAGGGGAGGCCCATGAAACTTCCCTTCTTGTTCTCATAGAATCTATGCTTTGGAGGTTTTCCCTATTCTTTGATTGATAGTGCATCTTCCATGTGTTAGACAAAATTTCCCTTACACAAAAATCTCTATATGTCATTCATGTGCCAACATTCAAGTTGAACCCCACATTGCAGCCTCTCTCATGCCATTTTCTTATCCAGTAAACTCAGCGTAGTTCACATGTTGGGGCTCCTCCCCACGTAGCAGTGTTATAGCACCACCTTAAGCCATACAAATCAAGCAAACCACCATAGAAACATAGCCTCAAGACACTATAGAGGCCACCTCCCCTCAACCCCTATAGTACATTCAGCAGCCCTCCTACACAATTTTTCCTCTCCTCATCGTACAACGAGTTGCTGCACCATAACCCAACCAAGTGCAAGGTGCCATGAACCACTATTCCATGTAGAAA
>QEOT01004567.1:145993-235644 GCA_003123785.1 Pterocarya stenoptera
TAAGCATATTCTTTCTCTACTAGATGTGACAGGTCGCAATCATGTTCATCATGGAAAAGGAATAACTTACAACAAAGAGAATTTCACCTGTTCTGGTAATTAATGCTGTGAGCTAGAGGGGAAGATGAATTTGATATAATTTGTAGAAGCTGGTTGAAGGACGGGTTTTTATATATTCAAATAGTTTCTGTGTAATTGGTAGATTAGTCCCTAAACTCTATTTTTTATTTCTTTTTTTTTTTAATAATCATTTCTTTTGCCACGTTAACACCAAAAATTACGTGTAACACATAATTAGTCATTTAAAAAAATAAAGAAAGAAAATTATTTAAAGAAAAGAAAAACATATTGCTTAAATGACCCACATAACAGTACTACTTGGGCTATCACTGTTGCAGCAAACAGAAAGTCAAGAGAGGGTTATGGTCTCCTAAAGAAGATGAGAAGCTCATCAAACACATAACCACCTTTGGCCATGGTTCATGGAGTTCAGTTCCAAAGCTTGCTGCTATATATGCATCGTTCCTTCCAACTTATTTTCTAATTTGAAGATCATAATTCTTTCAGCTTCTAATCCTTTCAAATGGGTTTGCTTCTTACTGGTCTGTCTAGTAAATACATTTCCTTGCTTAATTTCCATGGAAATCTGTTAAACACATGCACCAGCTGAATAAAATATGACTTACATTAGGAAATTCTTTTTTTTATTTTTTTATTTGAATATGATAATGAACTTCCATTCATGAAGAAACATTACAAAGTTTTCCTCATATAACCTTATTCACAATTTACTCAGCACCCTCCTCAGTCCAATATTGAAATTCATCTCTTGTATAATGGAAATTTATATAATATATGTGCAACCTCGTTGCCTTCCCACAGTCATTTTGGTGCATGCAGCCTTTAATTAGTCCTTTTTTTTTTAATTTTTGTTTTAAGGTTTCTACTTTTATTTTTAAGAACTAAATGGTTTAGTAATTCTCTATTTTTTTAGGCTTGCTTCTACAATATATGTATGTACATATATATATACATATCAATATGTGCCCCTTTTGATCATAGACTGCATTGAGTTTGTTGATAATATCACAGGTGGCAAATTATAGAAAATGATACTATACCCATCAAAGTTTGATGNGAATTTTTTACTATCCATGTATTGTTATAAAGGACGCACTGAAGTGTTTTCTTGACATCCTTGAATTTTCAATGGCTTATTGTCGCATTTGTTGAATTTGATTTGTAGCTAGATAATCTACTATGATATTTATTTTTTGAGTTGGTGTATATCCTATATACCCTCTATTTATATAAATAATGTTTTATTTAAGCAGCATGTAGGGTGCCCCATTAGACTCTGCTAATGAAGCCACCAAATCATGATCATCCTTAATTAACTAACTAAATTAATACTTATCTACTTTATTAATGCATGTAGTACTTCTTTATATAGTTATCATCTCTTGTACTTCTAGTCATGACCTTAAATAAAGATTACCAAATTTTGTGATGAAAACTGTAAAAAAGCATGATATAGGATCATGATTTTATATATGATGTTAGTAATCCATCATGAAAAGCGCCGGAATTGGATATCAATATTGGAGAGATTTCATGGGTCGATTAGTCAACTTCCTATCACATGACCGACTTTGATGACTTCTGACCTCTTCATGTGCTTGTTGTATTCAAGTCAGCCAATGGCTTTATAGAAATTTGTAATAGATACTTATAATTTTTGTCCCTAAGATATATGGAATAACGTTGTACTGAGAAACTATCATGAATAGGAAAGAAGAACAAGAACAAGAACAAGAACAAAGAACAAGATCAAGAAGAAGCTGGTGGGCGTGAATAATATCATACATATGTATGTATGTCCTCTCTATATAGCTTGCTTCCTTTCTTTATGTTTCCCTTATAATTGTTTTTTCCTTATTCAAGGAATTTCCTGCACATTATCCATTTAACAAGCATCACTACTTTACATCCAGTTATTTTTTACCATATTAATCCAAATTAATGCAAAAATATATATTATATATAGTTTTCTACACTGTCATAAATAACTATCAGCAGACAAATTTACATATATATATATTATATATCGATAAATGATCACATTCTACAATAATGCAGCCCAAAGCATACGGCGACAGAGTCTTTCTTTTTCATTTTTCATTTTCCTTATCGTTTACCTACAAAGATGAATGCTATAATTTACCAAGATAAGTAAACAGTAATACCTAAAGGTAAAGACAAAAGCTATATAAAGCAAGCGAAGGGCTGCTTAGGGGCAGAACTAAATGGGGTGAAGATGTGTTAAATGGGGTCTTCCATGGCCTCTCTCATTCTCGCTGCTTTAATAGCAATAGTCTATCTTAGCTTGCCATCTGAAACTTCTGCACATTATCCATATGCATCACCTCCACCTCCTATTCAAGGACAGATTTAGTCTTTTGTCTTGTTTGTACACTTCCTTACAAGGAATTTCATGTAGTTTATCTTTTTTATTTCTTTAAAGTGGCAAAAGAAATTGGCTTTGATAGAAGTGGCAAAAGAAGTGAAGGGGGGAAGTGGGACTGGTGGGTGGTTTGGCAGAGATGGATATTTGGTTGTTGTTTTTTGTTAAGCCCCAACAAAACAAATCTGGGTGATGGATATTGAACGTGATTGATGGATTACATTTTTTTGAGACATGCTTACATAATTCAATCGCTGACATTATTTTGCTTTAAACAAATAGGAATGGTTTTTATATGCAGGTTATATGTATTTTATTTCCATCAATCTTTAAAGAGAAGTTAATGCACTCTCCTTTATAACTAATCTAATGGTGTGTACTGATCCAATTTATCTTTAACTGTCAGATTGGAGTTTGTCAGATGGAAACATCAAATATCCCACAAGTTTCAGGTGTCTTGATGCAATGTGTGTAATCTGTTTTATTGTTCTGCCCACCCCTCATGCCCAGGTGCAGATTTTATTTGGTCTGACTAGATAATTTATATTAAAGTGGAGTAGCACAATTGACATATTTGAATGATGTATTATCAGATATTTAGGGGTTAAAGTGTAAGTTTTGGATTCCAATTGGATGAACTGAATGTCATTAATTTATTAAATTAGATGGAAAGTTCAATCTTTTTAATGAAACTTCTATCTTTTTCTTTTATGTTTTCCTATTTCTAAGTATTCAATATAGGTATGGGTACTATTGGATAAACACTATTAACACTTCACAGTTTTTATATAGCTGTGTACATTAAGAGATGATATTAATTTTCTGTGTACATTAAGTGCAGTTTATTTTATGCTCTTAATATTTATCTTATTATTTCAGGTCATTTACTCAAATAATATTCTAAAAAATTAGAAGATATTAAGTAATATTGTTTAGTTAATTACCTAAAATAATAACATAAATATTGTGTAAATTAGAAATATAATGGTAGAGGAAGGGCGGAAATGAGGCTTCAGGAACGTCTGGGCACAAGGAAAAACAAAAAAAAAAAACAAAAATACTCTATTTGCGGCGAACATGAGTCGCCGAAAATAATGTAAATAATCGATTATAAAACCTATTTTCGGCGATTAATACGCGCCGCAAATATGTTTTATAGACATGTATATTTTTATAGGCGAGGACAAAAATCGTCGATAAAAATTTATTGCGGCGATAAATTGACTATTTGCGGCGATTTTGTTTCGTTGCTGTTAGTATTTCTCAGCGATTTTCTGTGAACTTGGACACTCTTTTTTCGACGATTTTCCTGGATTTTTGCGGCGAGTAATAATCGCCGGAAAAGGGTTTTTTTCAGACGATTTTTTGTCATCGCTACAAATTCTCAGAATCGTCACTTTAAAATCGTCGACTATGCGGCGATTTAAAAATCGCCGAGAGAGATCAAAATCAGCGATTTTGGTGGGTATTTTCGACGATTTTGAGCGCTGAGAAAAGGCTGATTTCTTGTAGTGAGATTACTAGGAAAGAGCTTAGGAATGTCGGTGAAGCTAATGGTGGTGATGGTTGGCCGTGGGTGGAAGCGTGGGTGGCGGTTTGAGGCCAAAAATCACAATGGGGGAGCTTCACCGGTGGCAGATCAGAGCCAAGGATGGGTGGTTTAGGTTGCTAGGAAGTCGGTGATGATGTAGTGACGAGCTAGTGGCTAGAGGTGGTGCGACGGCGGTGCTGGAGCACCAAAGTCGTGCGGCTTGAAGCTGTGCATGGGAGAGTGTGGCGGCACTGGAGAGGCTTAAAACTAAGGGGGTGGTCGGCGGCCGGAGGGGAAGAGAGGGAGAGGGGTGGTGTCAGTAGAGGGAGGCGCACGGTGGTGAACTAGCCGGACTAAAAAAAAAGCACAGGGAGGGAGAGAGAGAGTTGTCGCGTGGGAGGAGAGAACCAAAGGGGAAATAAGGAGAAAAAGAAAAAGGGGAGGAAAGAAAAAGGAATAAGAAAGGAAAAAGGAAAAAAGGAAAAGGGAAAAGAGAAAAAAATAAGGTTTAATCTTCACAACTTAGGTCACGAAGATGATCCAACGAAAATGATTTTAAAACAGTAAATTTAAATAAAATAACTTAAATGCAGTGATTAAGTAAAATAAAATAATAAAATCTAACAATAAACTAATTTAAATTAAATAGCAATTTAAATAATAAACAATATTTAATAACAAAAAAAGACACATTAAAATAATTTCACAATTTAGAATATTATAAAATAGTATAACAAAACTCATATAAATTTTAAAACAAGAGGATCAATTATAAAAATAAATCAAGTAACTATTTAATTAAAATACACGTAAATACGGGATGTCACATTTGGCCTTGAGGAGATCAGGATATTACAATTTTACCCTTAAAATTGCATCAAGCAGGTACGTACATCTCCCGCTGCTCATTCCAGCGCCAATTCTTTTTCGCTCCATTATGTACTTTTTCCCCCCACCTGAGAGAAACGCCACACAGCATCAGATGCTATACTCAATGTCAAACCAAACTTAGTCAAAATTAGTGGATTGAAACCAATTTAGTGAAATCTGAAAATTAGTGGAACCATATTTGCTATATCCAATGGACAGTCCCTCATCCACTAAATTAAGTAAAAACAAAAAATTTAAAATTAAGCCGTGCGTTGGGTAGTATTCAACTGGCTTGCAATACCTTTACATTATATTCAAAAAGTTTGGCGCTATAAGTGTACTGGCACTGTAGATTCGGCTGACATGTTCAATCTTGTTCAACTAATTCAATTACAAATTTCTGGTATGAAGCACTTTTCTTTAGCAAACTGATTGGGTAATTCAGTTGTAGGCAAAAATAATGCAAATTATTTTTCACAATTAATTTATTTGTGTATGGGAATGGAACTTGCAGCATTCCTACAGACTACTAGAAGACCCAGCAAGGTCTAACTATGCTAGATTTTTGCACCAACTTTCAAATTGCAAAGCTGCTGTGAATTGCATTTGACAACCTGCCACAATTTTTAATTATCTCTACACACTATGAAATCAATCATCTTGTGCATCATCTACCAACAGTCATAATATTCACTTGTTGCTGCTGTTTCGCATCAAATTCAGCAACCGTACCTTGTATTTTCTACGGGGCCGGGATTAGTTTATTTTGTACATTACATCATGCACAATAGTATAATTGGACAAACTCCCGCCAGCTCTTCCAAATTGCAAAGCAATATGTCTTTCAAACTTTTATGACATGTTGTCGCCTGCATTAACATTACAATACAGCGGATATATGATTAGTAAATTATTTTATTGTTAATTCACAATCAACACAAACACATATCTATTACCAAGGGCTAAGGCACATTATTTTCTGCACGTAGTACGCCCGGCAGCTCGCACATTTCAATCCTACACCTGAATAAACAGAACTCCAATTTAGTTTTGAAAGTTGCACGAGTTCAACCATTCAAATATGAGGACTCGCAACTAAATATATACAGCATTTACAATATTGTTAATGACAATGAAGATATTTGTGGGTAATTGCCACATGCAATGCCTTGTAACAAAACATAAACTATGTTTACCTTCCATCTGGTCATTTAAGTAAGCATGAGTCTACTCTGACACAGGCTCTTCATCTATGGAAAAATCTTCATTGTCTGAATATTCCCACCATAACCATATTCTGAACCGGATCCAACATCGGCATCGTCTGTAAAATCTGCTTGTCTTGAGCCATGCCTATCCATATTAATGACTTCTCGTGCATCAATATGCCTAGGTTCTATACCAGTCTTACTTAGTGGAGTTGAGACAGGCATAGCAGGACACTGGACAGGTGTGTAATCATGTGAGGATTCATTTTCTTGATAGGTATCATCAGCACTTGACTCGCCATCATTATTTTTTGAGACCGTTGGCCCTGGTAGAATATCGTATACATTCCTATTTGTGAACTTCCGCACAACATACCAACTACCTTTAACCCTTAGATCTTTTATGTAAAAGCATTGGGAAGCTTGGCATGCCAACACAAATGGTTCGTCCTTATACCAAGTCTTGTCCATGTTGACACTAGTCATATGGTCATCCACTCGTACTCCTCGTTTTGGATCACCAACGTCAAACCATTTACATCTGAACAGGTACACATGACGCCATCCCATGCAGTGTAACTCCAAGACATCATGGATAACACCATAGAAGTCTACATTATTAAACTAATTCTCACCAGTTACCAACACACCTGAATTCTATGTACACCGTCATAGTTCACGGTGCTTCGTATGGAACCTTTTTCCATTTATAATACAGTTAGCATATGATGCAACCCAACTTTTAGGACCACAAGTTAACGCATAGATCAGTGGACACATCAAGTGAGTTAATGGTACGCTGGCATTTAACCTACCACAATATTTTACACAAAATCAATTATTATAGTTACGTCATACTGGTCATAATAGGGATATTTTCTAATTACCCAAAAGTGATCACGAGAACTTACATGTTTATTGAACCATTTTGGAAACTCATTCTGATGCGTGCAATCCACAAAATTTGTGTTCAATCGCTGACATATTTTGTAGTGCTTTTTGCACACATAACCCAATAGGCCAATCCATATAAGTAAGCAAGTTGGGGAAATGCAACATAGTAAGTAGTGCACAATCAAAAATGAAGTTGTGTAACTCATTGAGATATCAGGGATACGTATTCTAGGTAGGACCCAATCTCTATACAGCTGTTAAGAACGTACCAATGGGCTGAGGTAAGGAGTTTATGATCTAACTGCATATCAAGGCTATACCCAACGGACAGACTTTTTTTTTTTTGAAAATTGAGAATCTATCTAGTCTCCTCTTCTCCACCATCAATGTTGCGGTCCGCTTGATTAAACTTCGTCTCAACATCCTCAAGATACATTGAGCAAATTGTAAAGTATTCGAGGTGAATGTAGGCTTCTACTATTGAACTTTCTGGGCGTGCTTTATTCTTAATATACCGCTTGAACTTGCCGAGATATCTCTCAAATGGGTACATCCACCTATATTGTACTTGACCCGCAAGTATGGCCTCGCGGGATAAATTGACAGCGAGGTGGACCATGACATCGAAAAATGGAGGGAATATCATCTCCAATTTGTTCAAAATGATGACAATATGATTTTGAAGCTGGGATAGGTGATTTATATCCAGTGTTCGTGCACAGAACGCTTTGAAGAAACTGCTAAGTTCAGTCAACTCTAGGGCAATATCATTTCTTAAATACCCCCCAACTGCGATAAGAAGTAGTCTTTGCAAGAACATATGATTGTCATGGCTTTTCAACCCTGAGATTTTGCAATAAGGTACATAAACACAACGCGAGCTATTGGCAGCAAACCCATCGGGGAATTTGACCTCCGCCAGCCACTCACAAAATCTTATACCCAAAATCTCCAAGTCAAGCTGATTGGGAATTTAATTGACACATTTTCTTATGCTTAATTGTTCAAGATTCAAGTGCTTTGCATGATTCTTAGCTCGTTTGTTTAGAATTTTAGATGTCTTTTATATTTATTTAATTCTTGAGAATTCTTGGTATTTTCCAGTTGTTTAATTAGTGAATTAGGCTGAAATTGGGTTGATCTAGTCAAAACAGAATAGTATTTGGTTTTTGAGTTCTAACTGGGGCTACACAGCTCTGTTTTAGGTGTCGTTTATCTTGCTGGACAGCTAAGAGGAGGCCTAAAACTTTTATGAACAGCCAAACTCAGTTATGCCGTTTTGAAGTTAGAAACTTAGAAGAAACAGAAAAGTCTGAATCTGTGATGCCCCCAAATTCTGCTTGGGATTGGACAGACATTTGAAGCGTTGAGACATGCAACACAAGGTTACCTGCCCCCGTTCATGACATATAATACGCAATGTTCCTAACATGCATATAGCATTATGCAATATTCGCAGCAAATAATTTTTTTTTTTTTTTAGCAATATTTTGCACCAAACTGAAATATCCCAAATACTTAAATCATATTTCATACATAATGACATACTAAATAACTGAGATCACAACACTAGTCCAAAATAGTTGCAATCAAAAGAGTGTTGGAGATTGAACTCCACAAATACAAGTAGTAATCTGAGATAACTACTGTACTATCATCTACGTTGCACCGTTGCTTAGTCAACCATTTCCAGTTGGTCAATTATCAATTCTCCTTCAGATCCTGTAACAAGATCTATCATTCATGAGGAATGGTAGTTGGGACTTCCACAGTGAGATTTGATTACAAATCTCAGCAAGTTAACAAAAACTTTCGCACATGTTAATGATGCATGCATGGAAGTAAAAGCATGAATGCATAATTAAAATTATAAGTAATCATAGCATAACATGACATACAACATAACATAACTGACATAACTTAAACTAAATTGTGAACTGAACTTGACTTGCTTAAATTGAACTGGACTTAAACTGAGATTTGACTTCACAAGAACTTAATCTGAAACTAGACTTAACATGAACTTGATCTGAGACTTGACTTAACTTGGAATCTTTTTCTTTATCTGCCTAAGCTTATCTTTTTGGGTACTACATGGGTTCCCTAGAGCCATGTGTCCCTACCGATTAACACATCACATCACAAGTATCTACACCAGTTGTGAGTGCGTTATGGCTGGTATCTGCACCAACCGTATGTGCCACACTCTATGTGGTCCCCATACCTAGTGCGTCATACTCATGATGAACCCCCACGAGAACTTAAATCTATCTGGTATCTGCACCATTTGAAATGTGTCTCCATCGGCGTTAGGGTCTGGTGCACTCCGATGACTAGCTAGTTAGGCCCTACTCGCTACCCATTGACTGTATTACATCAACTCAGGGAATTTCACACCTATTTAGACAGTTTAGGGTGAACAAAGGAGTTTCACTAGGATATTACCCCATCCTAGCACTTAGGGTCGTGATTAACATGAATGTTCTCGAAATACACACACTGTATTCGAGCTCAAACGTGACTGGAATACAAAAGGATAGAAAGCCCTTATGTACACAACATGACTTGAACATTTATCATAATACATCATTCACTTGAGATAGAAATATTTTGTAACATGATATAACATGTAACAGATAACATTTATCAACATGGCATAACATGTAACTGATAACATTTCTTAGCATGACATGTAATAGGTAACACTTCTTAACATGGCATAACTTTCTTTGATATGGCATAACTTAACATGGCATTACATGCATATACATATGGCATACTTGGCTTAACATAACGTACCTGACATTCCTCTTCGGATGAAAAGTATCGTAGACAAAATAATATTGTAATCACTTGGCATGGCACATGTGATAACATAAATACATACACTGTAGTACCTTTACTTATCACCTATACAACATTAAATTGATAGTAAGTTAAAAGCTAACTTACTTCACTCGTCGCGTTTCTAAACAAAACTCAAGCGAGATCACGAGGAACTGAAAGTAGTCATTTCTAAAAATTAGAACTTAGTCACTAACAACTAGAAATATGGAAAAAATATTAACTTAAAGTAAAATTATCATTTCAACCTCTACATTTTGAAAAATGGCCATTTTACCCCTAACTTAAGGATTTTGCATCCTAACTCTAAAAATACCAAAATTTACATGCCTAAGCACAAATATCAACTCAGAAAAATTTAAAACTAAACACAACCATTAAAACTCTATAGGGCTGAAATTTTACATAGTCTATTCCTTTTATTTTTGTTTCTAACTTGTTTTGATCAACCTTTTGATCCATGACATATAAAGATGTGATCTTCAAATAAAAACATTACATGGTTTAAAAAGGTGTCCTAAAACAAATCCAAGATTCAAACTCAAGATCACATGGTTAAAAATCAACCAAAACATAAATTTAGACAAGAACATCATCACTTTGGCCTAACCGAATATCTCCTTGCATAAAATTTCATATTTTCGAAACTAGCATCAAATATATTCAAAAAAACATTATAGAATGTATATAAGAGGCTTAGGATCCTCAAATAAAAAAATCAAAGCCATTGGATTAGGATTAAACCATAAGAGATTTAAACTTTTTCAAAACAGAAACTGTTTTTCCTCTTCCAGTTTCTAACTTTCTAGATCTAAGAAAATTTTTCACCAAAACTTTTAATCATGCAATAAATCCTCAACAAATAATCATATACACATGTTAATAGTACTCCATAAAAGTTTCGGACCAAGATCTATCCATTTGTTTGGTCAAAAACTCCAAACTACAACATTCTCCCGTTTATTGCCCAAATTAACATTTAAGGGGTTTGAACAACTTTTGACCGATCAAATGATCTCCAAATAGAACAAATAAGATATCCACGTAAGCTAGAATAAAAAAAGAACAACTTAAATGAAGAAAATTTGTGAGAAAAAGCTTCGAATAAGGCGTTCAACAAAGACCAGAAAAACCGCCCCGAGAGAGTCTTTTGTCTTCTATCAAGAAAAAGTGTAAATGAGGGTTGCTTTTTCATGGGAAGTGGACTGGAGAGCCTCTTACACAAGTTATGGAAAGTGATAGGACTGAAAGCAAGCTTGAGTGTTGGCCTTTTCTTCCCATTACAATAAACAAAAATCAGCCCAATATCTTTTCTCAAGGTGGAGTGTAAAAGTGAAAGAGTGAGGTGGTCCTTTAGATTTTTACTTCAAAACCTTCTAGGCCCTCTTTTGGAAAGATTTGGTCAGCCAAGTGGGGATGCAAAACTTAGCCAAGAAGCAATGCCAATGAGACCAAATTCGTGGGCCTAAACCGAATGGGCCTCAATCTTGGGGTTTTAAGAGGGTTTGGGTTGCTATCAAGCCCAAATCTAATATCACTTGGCCCAATCAATTTTTCAAGGTTAACAAGGTTGGATAATGATGTTCTAACACAAATTCAAGGATTAATAGCATGTGGAAGTATTTTAATCAAGCGATTAAACACAATGCTAAAAACTGATTCATTTAGGTTTTGGAGGTCAACTTTATGTTTTGGATAAAACCGTTTGGTATTTCGATTTCAACCATGCTTTTGGGTTCTCAGTTGGATTCCAACCATATAGGATTTCAATAGGATTGAAATCCTATATGGTTTGGCACAATTTGATTGGTCGGATGGAATAAGGTTTTTGCTTAGGTGGCATGATCTCACACCTTGATTCCTTCAAATCCATCAAACGTTCCTCATGGTGCCAAGTGTCTAATACTATTCACTAAGTGTGGCTAAGATTTTGTCAAGTGTCCAAATAAAACTTTTCTAATCTAATTTGGACATTCCACACTGTGATTTTAAAACACTGCAATTGATGCTTTTATCAAGGCTACTATTCACTCTAAAAAAGTGAATCATAAACTTAGCACTAAAAATTCTTAAATATTCATATTAAGCTACAGTGAAAATCGTTTACTGAAATTCATCCATGAAGTGTCCTTAAAAATAATTTTATAGTTTCAAATAGGAGTTTTGTCTGAAAATATGAAAATTAACTTATTGCCCCATAAAATTCTAAATAATCAACTGAGTCTATTGGCGCAGACTATAATGCATTCTGATACTTATAACCACATCAAATAATTAGAATCGCACTTCTGGCACCATAGTGAGTGATAACACAGACTATGTTGACAGATTAAAACCTATGCGATTGGTCGATTCGTGAAAACTTATGGAGTTTTCACGAGATTCCTAAAACCAAAAGAAATTTCACCTTTGAATTTCTAGCAGGCTGTTACAGAATTTATCTAGAAGTTCATTGCAGCCCAAACCGAGTTTCGGTTTTTAGCTTGTATCTAGAATTCTAGAAGTTGAAATGAAATAAGGTTAGGTGCGTTGGAAATATGAGAAAGAGATCTAAAAGTTTTATGAAGGTCCCAACTCCAAACTATATCTTTATGATGCTCTAAATACAAATGGAAGTCAGGAAGCCAAGAATTCTGAATTTTTAGCAATAGATTTGGGTAATATCTTTTGTTTTAAAATTTGAAAAGTGAATTAATTTTGAATGGATTGGATGGACAGAAGATATGGAATGAGGGTTTTGAAAATAAAAAGTTCCAGCAAAAAAGAAAAAAAATAATTCACAAAAGAATTCAAAAGAAATTAAAATTCAAATGCGCTGGGGACAGCTTGAACATACTTTAGTATTTTGACCATAACGTCCTACTCCCATTTCGTATTGACGAGATTCTTGGTGGGTTGGAAATCTATCTTAAAGGACTACAACTTTGTCGCTAACAAGGATTCTCAAATTCTGACTCCTGAAACACGTACGCGATTGCCAAGATAAGTCCTAAAAGTTAGGGGAACATTAGAAAAACCTTAGGGTTTCTTTCTACCATGTATAAGCATATCATTGGCACGAAATCGGGGGAGAAGAGTCTGAATTTTAGAGTCCAATAGTCTAGAGATCATTCTTTAAGTTTCTTTTGAGCAGGTAGATCTGGAGGGCAGAGGCGAGAGTCACATGTTTCATCAACCGACTCCAACGAAGAACACTAATTTTTTTCTTTTTCTTTTCAATTTCATTATGAGCTAATTTTATTTTCTAAAGTTTTGATGCAGTCTAGCATTGAACAAACAATTTGTATTCTTTAGTTATTTTATTTTCAATATTTCCATGATTGAGTGTTTATTCATTGTTCTTAATGCTTGTAATTTTCTAACTAATTATTATTCGATCTATTGAATCACAATGAGACCAAGAGGTGATTTGTGATTAGTGCTCTAGGATTAAATAGTACCACTAGTTAAGCGATAGTAAAGATACTTTATAGCGATTAATGTAATTTTTAAGAAAAATCTAAAAAACTTAATAAATCTCCAATTAATTAAATTCACATAAAGATATGGAATTATTAATTGGATATATTTTTAGTATTATTTGAGAGAAAATACTGAATAATTAATGGATTTTTATCATCAACTTGGGATAATTGAAATTCTATAACAAGGAAGAATAAATTGTGCGAGATTTGCTAGGTGAAATCAAACGCTTTATATCTATTCTTATTATGTTTAAAATCTTAATTATAATGCTCTTTTCTTCAGTTTAATTTAGATAATCTATTCTTTAAATTCCTGTTTTCCAAATAGTAATTAATTTAGTAAATTTCAGTACTCAATAGCATAATTAATTTATATGGGTTTGACATCCGTTTTCCTTAAAATACTTTATTACTTGTTACGATTTTGTACACTTGTAGATATTTTCAGCACAACATATGCCGTGCATTGACATTATCTTTTATTTTTCCAAAACTGTTCATTAAACTGCTGAAGATGTTATCGGAAGGGTTTTTCTCAATATGAATAATATCTAGATTGTGTCGTAACGTAAGGGTTGACCAATAAGGTAATCTAAAGAATATGCTATTCTTCATCCAATTCAACTCTTGACCAGTGCATTTTCTCTTCTTATGAGTTTTACCAAATTGCAGATCCCCGAGCATATGTAGTTGACTTAGAATATTTGAGCTAGCTAAAACTGTTTGTGATACTCGGCCCAGGGCCTGGGCCCACGATTTTTTTTCTTCTTCAGTTCTGAAGACTCCACACTACGTTGCTTCTACGTAAATCTATTTCCCCCCATTTTTATTTCTTTGCTCCCGTAACGTCCGCTTCCTCATGCCCAGTTTTTTTTTCTCCATTGATTTCCTCTCCCTCCGATTTCTTTCTTTTGATTCTAACCTTTCCCCACGTTTCTACTGTTTATTTTCGGTCTCTTACATAGAAACTTCCCTCACCACATTTGGACTACTCAGATTCTTCCTCTAACACAAATTCTAGTTCATCCCTTGCTAGTGCTGCGTTATTCCGTGGGTCCTCAAAATCTGTTCACCGTTGGCTAGTTTCCAAGAAGGTGAGCCATCTCCCTCTCTCTCTCTCTCTCTCTCTCTCTCTCTCTCCCCCTCTCTCTGTTTCTCTTTGCCTCTCTAACTGTTTCATATTTTTTTTTCTTTGGGTGGTTGCTCTGTACAGACGACTTATGGGTCTCAAGATTCTAGTGTTGCCGTCGAGCCTCGCATCGATAGTGCTGACTTTGGTAAACATCTTTTCTCCCACCGTCCAACTTCAGTCTCTTTATTTTTATTTTTATCCTCTATTTATTTTTCGCACACTCTCTACGACAATTGCTTTTCACAGGACAATTCCATTTCCTTTTCACACATAGACACTCTCTATTGTTTTTACCGAGTCACGCACACACTCATTTTATTTTCATAGTGTATTTCCCCTCCATCGAGTTGTGCCTCCCTCTTGTTTGTCATTTTTTGTCAAAGAGCTCAGCGCCGGTAAGCCCACGTTACTCTCTCCTTCTCTTTTGTTCATCGCCTAGTAAAAGGGGAATCTTTTGTGATTTTAAGTTTAGTATTTCAATTATTTATGTCAAAGTGTAGTAATTTGGGTTGATGTGTGGCGAATGGAAATGATTGATGGCTGCTCAGGGTGTTTTTCGTTTATTGACTGTGTATGCAATGTGTGTTTGAGCTGGTTGTGTTGGGTGTGTTATGAGTGGCATTGATACCCAAGATTTGAAGTGTTGGATGATTAAAAATATATGGTGGTTGTGCTAAATTGAATGTTGGAGTTGACCTAGTTGTTTGTGTTATGTTTTAAATACGGGAGTTGCCGTTGTTGGTTTGGAGATGTTTTATTGTTGGTTTGGTGTTGGTAAGAGGTAGCTGTATGGGTTGAATTTGGCTATTGGCTGGAGATGTTAGTGGCCGTTTGGGGTTTAAATGCTAATGGTTTGAGGAGATGACTGTTTGGGTTTAATTTTATGATAGACTTTGAGTTAAAAAGGGGTTTGTTTTGGGATTATTACTCAATAAATAGAAGCTTACTGGATTGGTTTATTAAATGTTGGGTATATATTTTGTTTAGGTGGTGTTACTGCTAGAGTTCCGATTCAAGGCGTAGATAATACACGGAAGTCAAGTAAGCAGGATTCCTATATTAGTTTTGCACAAAAGAAATTAAATGAGGTTGACTTTGAAAATATGCATGTTTATTTTTGAAAAGAAATTTGAAAACGACCTCTGTATACATAAATTATATATAAGGGAAATTATTTTTGTCATGACTGGTGTAGACATGAGCTAATTTTAGTATTATATTTCTGAACAGTAAAAAAGAGCAAATATAAGATCCCAAAAGTTTTGCTTTGATTTAATGAAAAAATTTTGTGTCTATTATTCCTGGAAATGTGAAATGTTCTAAAAGTGGTCAGTATTCTGTTTTTGATATGACATGTCATCTGAAAATCTTCGCATGACTTCTGATTCTATATCTGAATATGATCTGGCTCCGATGATGTTCTGTTTGGTTTCTGTTAAGGGATAGCCACGGGTATAATGGTGGTTTATAACCCTACCACGGGGGTGAAACATGGTATACGGCCCCACCACGGGTATAATGATAGTTTATAATCCTACCACGAGGATGAAACATGGTATACGACCCAACCACGAGTATAACGGTGGTTTATAACTCTACCACAGGGGTAAAACATGGTATATGGCTCTGTCATGGGTATAATGGTAGTTTATAACCCTACCACGGGGGTCAAACATGGTATTTGTCCCCATATGATACTCTGATATGCTATGAAGATGAGGTTTCAGTTTGTGATATGCCAAGGGATATTTTTGAAATAAGAAAGTTTTTATGAAAGCTTTACTCTGACTTTTTGATAATGTGTTTCAGTTTATGCATTCTGAAAGTAAATATTTCTGTTTTCTGAAAATAAATGTTTTGTTATGCATACCGAACTTTGTAAATGTTCATGTTTACATACTAGTATATATTTTTTGCTTACTGAGTTGTTGATAACTCACCCCTCTTATCTCCCTAATATTTTTTAGATGACTTTGATTGAGAATCAGTAATAGAGGTTGTGGGCAAGATTAACTATGGACAGTAGTTGGGTACCTCAGGGTACTAGTGCTGTTGGTGGATTTATTTATTTAGTAGTTTGATTTCAATATATTTAGATGGTTTATGGAGACTTATGTAAATTCTATTTCATTCTATTATGTTGTTGAGACTAGTAGTGAAGTTGATCTATTTTATTTGGGTTACTATATTAAGGATCCAATATATGAGTATATGTGGTTAATTAAATTTGAAGTATTTTTCGTTTGAGTTGGAGCATTTGGGAGTAGATATTTTGGATTTTGACTTATCAAAAAATATATATATTTTGGATTTTGGATATATATTATGTTGGAGTTGATTATCAGGTGACAGGAGTTAACTCCCTAGACCTCCTGGATCAAGGTGTTACACTATTGGTGGCATTCAGTGATCTTCTTTACCGTTGAACAAATGTTTTCTCGATCTCCAAATGTGGTCAAGCGGTAAGAAACGACATAATTGACCATCCCTAGTTAAGTAAATATTATGCTCTCTTTGGAAATAATTCATTCATTTCTTTTTTGAAAATGAGATTTGGACTATTTTCTTCAATTAAAAGCTAAATAACAAGGTGAAAGCATGGGATTGATTCATGCTTTGAAAACACGTGGAATGTACTTGGCATTAGTTGCTCCACCATCTCTAGGTCATTCGATATAACAGTGTAAAATAAGTTAAAAGAAAGAAACCACCCTTTCAGTACTATAAAGTAAATATTATGCTATCTTTGGAAATCCAAAAAGTAAATCATTTTTTTAAAAATGAGATTTGTATTCTTTGTTCAAAACTAAAAGCAAAATATCAAGTTTAAAGCATGGGATTGATTCATCTTTTGAAAACATGTGTAACGTACTTGGCTTGAGGTCCAAATCTTGAGGGGCCTAGCCAAGAGGAAATCTCTTGTTCAACAAGATATTTTGTTCACAATGGCTAGTGTAATCCAATTAACATGTTCATTTTAACAAAGAGGGCTCGACTCAAGTTTTGTTAAGATTTGTTATCTCAAGGTCATCTTTAGCCATAAGATAAAGATTCGTCGATTCTTCATTGCTTGCTTCATTGTCTGAGCTACTTGAGTCATCATCCCTTATAACTTTAATTGCTTTCTTGCCCTTGTTTCGATCTTTTTTTAGTAGAGGACAGTCCATCTTGATATGTCCAAACTTATTACATTTGTAACAAGTTAATAGTTCCTTTTACCTATATCTTTCTTCGAAAATGTTTTGAATGGTTTCCTTCAAGGAGCTTTATTTCTCTTTAAGAATCTCTTAAATTTCATTGTTAACATTGCAACTTCTTCATCTTTGTCTTCAGCTTCCCCATCTTCATCACTTTCGCTTCATGAAGAACGACTTTAAGTGCCAAGTCTTTAGCTTTCATTCTTCTTCTCCTATTTTCAATATGTACTCATGGTGCAGCCACTAAAAAAGTCTTAGTATTACTAAAAAAATAACCTCTAGTTTTTTTCTTTGCAGAAAAAAACTAAGGTGGTGTGTTCTATTCCTTACTGGTGCGGCCACCGGCTGCAGTGGTTTGTGAGTGACCTTATTGACTGAGATGGAGAGTATGCAGGAGATGTGGGGGAATTTACAGTTGAGTGAAGAAGAGGGAGGTGAAGTTATTTTAGAGGATGGTGCAATATCCGATGTCCAGAAGAAAGGCGAGTGATGCCTAGTTGGTAAGATTTGCTCCGATTGCCATCTTAGCAGCAAAGTGGTGGAGGCGATGATGGCCACAATATGGAGACTAAGCAAACTTGCAATACTCAAAGAGGTGGGTGTGAATGTGTTCATTCTCACTTTTGAAACTCATGCTGATAAGTATCGAATCCTTGACGGAAGACCGTGGTCTTCTGATGGGAGTTTGTTCGTGATTGATGAGTTCCAAGGCTTTATCCAGCCAAGCCAAATGAAATTTGAAGCTGCTTCTTTTTGGGTTCAATCCCATAACATGCCTTTGGTGGGCATGAATCGGGAGTGTGGTATTAAACTAGGCACTACAATGGGAGTAGTTGAAGATGTGGATGTAGAGGATGATAATGTCGATTAGGGTTGTTTTTTGAGAGTGAAGATCAGGTTGGATCTCTATAAGCCTTTAGCTCGTGGGAGGACCATTACATTGTAGGGAGCTAAATACTGGATCCCCATTCAATATGAAAAACTCCCTAGGATCTGTTTTCATTATGCTAGAATTTTGCATCATGCAGCGCAATGTACGAACCAAACAACGGAGATAACTCCTCAATTCGGCTCTTGATTGCGTGCTGACCTCGGAGGAAGGCGACGTCATGAAGCTAATGAGGGAAGATTCAGTTCTCGGGCGACTAGCCGATGAAGATCAGGGGTGGACAAAGGTGGTGGGTGATGGTGCTGGTCAGGCCGAGGTCATGCAGACGAGCTTCACAAGTCGAGAGTCCCTGGTTCCACAAGCAACACGACAAGGGTCACATGGGCAGGAGGGGACGTTTCACTCATCCAATGACTATTCTGGAAAGGAAGAGCATATTGACGACATTAGTATGGGACATCACGGCATCTATGATGATGTAGCCTTGGTGCGTGAGCAGAGTGGAGGGGCCTTAAGTGGGTCAGCTTTGAACAAAAGTGGACTGGGAATCCAAGAGGAATTAATGGAAATAGGGTTCAAACCTTTGGTGGGAAAATCAGCCAATGCATGTCCTTTGGTCAGTGCTGGAAAGCATGCAAACATCACTGATAGGCGCACCATGGTGGGTCACAACACTGGGCCGCATTTTACTGAACCCATCATGCATGGTCACAGCTTTAATGTAGTGATACCTGCAGAGGAAATTCGACCATCAAGCTCAATACGTACAGCTGGCACATCCTCGAAAGCAACATGGAAGAAGCGAGCTAGAGGTCCAGGTAACATTTCTAATCCTCCAAGTGTGGCTTTGAAGAAAAAGTGCAATTGGAACAAAGAAAATATTGAACCTGTTGATTCACAACCTACAAAAAAAAAAAGGTAAATTAGTTCTGAGTAGCTCTGATGGTGCTATGACGGAGGATCGTCGAGTGTTACGTGACTTTATGCGATCAGCAAAGGTTATTAACCAGCCTTGCCGGAAGCAATGATTCTTCTAAGTTGGAATTCTCGTAGGCTTGGGAACCCACTAGGAATTAGAGTGCTTCATGATTTAATCAGAAGAGAAGGTCCCGACATTTTATTTCTTCAAGAAACTTGTTTACAAGCTAAAGTAATGGAGAAGTATAAATATAGTTTGGGTTTTGATAGTTGTCTGGCTGTGAGTAGTGGGAGGAGAAGTTGGGGTTTAGCTTTGTTTTTGAATAAAAATCTCCAACTCACGATTCTTAACTACTCAAAGTTTCACATTCATGCTTTGGTTACTAGTGTGCTGTGTAATGTTCAGGATGAGGCTACTTGGTTTTTTACTGGTGTTTATGGGCATCCGGAGGCTACAAAAGACAGGAAACTTGGGATATGCTTCGTGCTCTTCAAGTCAATGAGGGTCAAGGTTGGTTGATGATGGGGGATTTTAATGAGATTTTAAGCAACCATGAGAAGTGTGGTGGTAGAGATAAAGTAGAAAGACAAATGAGGGCTTTTAGACAAAAGGTAGATGATTGTGAGATGCATGATTTGGGTTTTAATGGCGATCAGTTCACTTGGTGGAATGGTAGGGAAATGCAGTCTAGTATTTGTGAAAGACTAGACCGTTTCCTTGCTAATTTGCATTGGAAGAATCTGAATTTTATGGCTGAAGTTTACCATTGTGTGACTCCCTACTCAGATCATGTGCCTATTATTCTCAAGCAGGGAGAGGTTAGCAGGAACTGGTTTAGCAAGAAGATATTTAAGTTTGAGGCCATGTGGGTAGATGAACCAGAATGCAGAAAGGTGATTGAGCAGGCATGGACAGGTCTTAGAGGCAATAGGGAGTTGACAACAATCATGGAAAAAATACAGCTCTATGGAGAGAAACTTGCTGTTTGGAATAAAAATAGTTTTGGCAATGTGAAAAAACATATAGAGAAAGCTAGAATGAACCTACACAGATTGCTCCAAGAGGATATGTGCTGTCACATGTGACATAACCATAGAGATGCCATATATGAGTTACAGAAGTGGTTAGAAAGAGATGAACTGATGTGGAAGCATAGAGCAAAAATCATGTGGCTACAGGCAAGGGACAAAAACACCTGGTTTTTCCATAGTCAAGTTTCTCAAAGGCTAAAAAGGAACCTGATTAAGGGGGCTAGGGACTCTGAAGGTGTTAGGCAGATTGGTGACATAAGGGAAGCTATAATTATTGACTACTTCAAAAGCTTGTTTGGTGACATAAGGGAAGCTATAATTATTGACTACTTCAAAAACTTGTTTGGTGACATAAGGGATGCTATAATTGTTGCTACTAACTTGTTTAAGTCTTTGGATCAACATGGCCATACTGATTTTTTGGAGGATCTTGCAGGGAAGGTTATTCAAGATATGAATAACTCTTTAACTCGTGTCTTTACTGCAGAAGAGGTGAGATTGGCTTTGCATCAGATGGATCCTACAAAAGCTCTAGACCCTGATGGTATGGCTTCTATCTTCTATAAAAAATGCTGGGATGTTGTGGGTGTGGATGTGACTGAAGCAGTTCTAAGTGCACTCAATTCTAGCCACTTTCCAGCAGGGATTAATTACACTTTCATCACCTTAATTACTAAAAAGAAAGCACCTGAGGAGGTATCTGACTACCGACTAATTAGTCTATGCAATGTTCTTTATAAGTTAATATCCAAAGTTATTGTAAATAGACTCAAAGGAATTTTATCAGAAGTGATCTCACAAACTCAAGCAGCTTTTGTCCCTGGCCAGCTTATTACTGATAATGTGTTGGTTGTGTATGAAATGGTTCATTTATTGAGGTAGAATAGGAAAGGAAAAAATGGTTATATGTCTTTGAATCTAGATATGAGCAAAGCTTATGATAGAGTTGAGTGGAGGTTTATTGAGATGGTGATGTTAACAATGGGCTTTAATGCACAATGGGTGATGTTAACAATGTCTCTTTCTCAGTTCTATTTAATGAAGAGCCTAAATGCCCAATATTCCCCTCACGTGGCCTAGGACAAGGGAATCCCATATCCCCTTACCTTTTCTTGCTCTACACCGAAGGGTTGATCTCTCTCTTAAAGAAAGCTGAGAGGACAAGGCAAATTGAAGGGCTGCACATATGCAAAGGAGCACCAAGGCTGAATCACCTCCTTTCTGCAGATGAAAATGTTCTTTTTTGCAGGGCTCATATGGTCACAAATCTACAGATTCAGCAACTACTTCACACCGATGAGCAGACCTCGGGTCAGAAGGTGAACAAAGAGAAAACCTTCATGGTTTTCAACAAGAATGTGCCTCATATCTAGCTGCAGGAGCTTCTCAGTTTCTGGGGGGTACAAAGCCATCAGTAGTATGAGAGATACCTTGGTCTCCCCCCTATGGTTGGTAGAAAGAAGAGAAAGACTTTTTTAGACTTGAAACATAGAGTGTGGACAAAAGTGCAAGGGTGGAAAGACAAATTGTTGTCTCAAGGTGGTAAGGAAGTCTTGATTAAAGTTGTTTCCCTCTCTATACCTACATATACTATGAGCTATTTTAAGTTGCCTTCAACCTTATGCACTGAGCTAGAAAGTATGATTGCAAACTTCTGGTGGGGACAAAGGAAAGAGGAAAAAAGAATTAGATGGATCAGTAGGAAGAAGATATGTGAGACCAAAGAAAATGGGGGGATGAGTTTCAAGAACTTGTAGACTTTTAACATGGCACTTATTGCAAAACAAAGCTGGAGAATCATGACAAAAAATGGTTCTCTTTTACACAAGCTTTTCAAAGCTAGATATTTCCCAAAAAATAGGTTCCAAGACGCTAAAATTGGTTCAAACCCCTCCTTTGTGTGGAGAGGAATTTGGGAGGCCAAAGAACTGTTGTTGAAAGGATGCCGCTGGAGAGTAGGTGATGGAAAATCTATTAATATATGGACTGACTATTGGTTGCCACAACATAAGCTTATCCCTAAGCCTGTAGGATCTAGTTTGGTTCTCCATAATGAAACAGTTGAGTGCCTCATTGATGGAGCAACAAGATGGTGGGATGTTGCTAAGATTCAGAGTTTAATTCCAGAAAAACAAACAGCATAAATATTGAAAATCCTGTTGAGCTATGAACCTACAACTGATTGCCTAATCTGGGAACACAGTAAAGGTGGGGAGTGTTGTGTTAAGAGTGGATACATGTTCTTCAACTCACTAAGGCCCGATGCACAAGTGGGGGAATGTTCAGATGCTCAAAACCAGAGGAAATTTTGGCCAAAGCTATGGAGGATGAATGTACCAAATAGAGTTAAGGTCTTTGCATGGCGAGCTTGCATAAATGGCTTACCAACTTTGCTGAACCTTAAGCATCGCAAAGTTATTGAGGAGGCTGCTTGTAGGTGGTGCAATGAGGATGAAGAGGATATTACTCATGCTCTACTACATTGTAAAACTATAAGAGCAGTATGGTTTGATCAGTTTCCAGAGTTAACTACCAATGCTCTCAACACAAATTGGTTAGCTCTTGCAATGCAGGTACAATATAGCGGCAATAATGGAGACTTGGAGAAACTGTTCCTAATAACATGGGGCATGTGGTACAGAAGAAACCAGTTGTTACATGAGGATATGAAACTTTCTGCTATGCACGCGGCAGAAAATGGTTATCCTATAAATCCCACTTACAAGCTCATGCCCCTAAAGCTAAATGTGTATGGTAGTGTTTACAAACCAAAAAATTGCTGAAGTGGGAGCTATTCTAAGATATGATAAGGGTGGTGTGATCTTTTTAGCTTGTAAAAAGAAACATGAGATAAATGACCCTATTGAGATCGAACTACTAACAATTTTAAGAGGTCTGCAATTATGCATACCTCTTGGGATATCACAACTTGTTACAGAAAATTACTCTTTGCTTATGGTGCATGAAATTCAGAATGACAGAGCATCAAGATCACTTCATGGAAACCTTGTGATGGAGATTAAGCAACTTATGTAGAGATTTTCACATTGCTTGATACAACAGAATGGCCGTTTAGGCAATGGTGCCGCCCATGGGATGGCTAAATTTGCATGGAATATTGATGATTTGATAATTTGGTGGAGTTCTTATCCTAACTGTTTTGCCCAAGTTATCTGGTCTAATTCTATGTTGTAAACCTTATTTCTAAGTTTTGAATAGAAGATTTACTTATCAAAAAAAAAAAAAGTTTTGAATAGAAGATTTTCTCTTTTCAAAAAAAAAAAAAAAAGGTACTCATGGGTGGTAAGTGATCCGATAAGTTCATTTATCTCGAGTTTCGTAAGGTCTCTAGTTTCAAAAACAACCGTCATTTTTTATTCCCGGCGTTTTGACAGAGAGTTGAGAATTTTTCTTACTATCTCCAAGTTGGAATAAACCTTGCCAAGAGTTGTCAAGCTCTTTATAATGTTAGTAAAACAAGTGTATGTAGTAGAAATAGATTCATCATTATTCATTTTAAACATTTCATATTTATGAGTAAGAATAAAAAATTTTGATTCATTAACTTGCGAAGTTACTTCATAAGTTATTTCTAGATTATCCCAAATTTTCTCTGTCTTCTTGTAAGTCATTAGTCTATTGAACTCATTCCCATCGAGAGCACACTATATAAAATTTATAGCCGTTGAATTCAATGTTAGAATTTTCTCTTCCTCACGATCCAACTCTTCTTCTTCATTTTTTACCTTTAGTCCTTCAACAATTTTTGTTGGGATATCAAGCTCATTTACAACACATTTCCAAATTTCTAAACCTTGAGATTGAAGGAATATTTTATTCTAACTTTTCAGAATGTATAATTGTCTCCACAAAATAGTGGAGGTTGACTACCTGATTGACCTTCACCAAATGTAGCTAAAATGTTAACTATAAGATCTTAACACAAAAGATAGTTAATCTTACAAAAGAGTCATCGTTCTTATACCAATTGTTGCCTAGATAACTAACACAAGAGGGGGGTGAATTGGGTTATTTTAAAAATTAACAATTATAAACCAAATATACAATATAAAATGTGAATAGAATACGAAGCAACAGTAAACATAAAGAGTAAGGGTAAGAGAGAAGCAAAGTCAGTATTTTATCGAGATTCAGCCCCACTACCTATGTCCTCACCTCAAGCTACCCCTTGAGAATTCTCAAATTCATTAATTAACCTTTTTCAGGTGGAGATAGAAATCTATTACACTCAAACTATATCTCTCAAAATGAACAAGGGTTAAGACTCAATGTGTAGAGAAGAGAGATTGAAAACTTTAAATGAATGTTGTAAAACTTGTACTTGATGTATTTGTAAAGATCTCAAATGAGCTATTTATAAACATATGAGACTTTATTTTCAAATTTAAAAAGATTCACATGTCAAAAAGGAGCATCACTCTCTTTTCAAAATTTCAAATAAAAGTTTCACATTTTTCAATTGTCAAAAACAACATTATTCACTTTTTAAAATTTTCAAACCTAATCTTTTACTTTTCGCATATGAAAAATGAGCATTATTTACTTTTCAAAATTTTCAAATAACATCATCTACCTTTTGCATATGTCAAAAGAGCATCAATAACTTTTCAAAATTTTCAAATCCATTCTTTTACTTTTCGCATATGACAAAAGCATCATTATTTACTTTTCAAAATTTTCGAACAAAATCATCTACCTTTTGCATATGTAAAACATTGCATCAATCACTTTTCAAATTTTCAAACAAAACATGCACATGTGAAATATGACAATCAATCATCTTTAAAATTTTTAAAATTCAAACTTTTAATCATGGCATGCACATGTCAAAGATGATAATTAACCATATTTCAAAAATTCAAATTTTAAAATTTTAATTTTTAAACATATCATGCACATGTGAAAAATGCAATTTGATGTATTATGAGAAAAGATTAATTTTGAGACTTAATCCAATTTCAAATTTTTTTAAGAGACGTACAAAATTACTCTAAAAGTTTTATTTCTAAACTTGTTCCATTTCTTACTCATGCTTGATTCGTTGACATGATTGGTTCCATTGTGCAGACAACTTGAACTTGAGGCTCATTGTTCACATGAAAATATATCTTCAAGTGCACAAAATCGTAACAAGTAGTAAAACATTTTTAAAGAAAAAGGGTTATTGAACTCACAATGAATAATTATGCTATTGAGTATTGAAATTGAATAAATTAATTACTATTTGGAAAACTGAAATTTGAAAAGTGGATTCTCTAAATTAAACTGAAGAAAAGAACATTAAAATTAAGATTTTTAAAATAATAAGAATAGATATAGAGCGTTTGACTTCGCCTAGCAAATCCCACACAATTTATTCTTTCTTGTTATAGAATCCCAATTATCCCAAGTTGATGATAAAAATCCCTTAACTATTCAATATTTTCTCTCGAACAATACCAAAAATATCTCCAATTAATAACTCCATATCTCTATGTGAATTTAACTAATTGGAGACTCATTAAGTTCTTTGGATTTTTCTTGAAAATCACACTAGTCGCAATAAATCATCTCTGCTTTCACTCAATTAATGGTGTTTAATCCTAGAGCCTTAATCACAAATCACCTCTCAGTTTCATTGCAATCCAAAAGATCGAACAATAGTTAGCTAGACAGTTGTAACCATTAAGAACAAGGAATAAACACTCAATCATGGAAATATTGAAAATAAAATAATTTGGAATATAAATTGTGTGTTCAATGTTAGGATACATCAAAACTCTAGAAAATAGAATTAGCTCATAATGGAATTGAAAAGAAAAAGAATAAAACTGGTGTTCTTCGTTAAAGTAGGTTGATGAAGCATGCGGCTCTCGCTCTGCCCTCTAGTTCAGCCTTCTCGAAAGAATACTTCAAGAATAAATTCTAGAACTCTAAACTCAGACTCAGACTCTAAAACATAAAAACTATGGACCTCGATTTAGAATTCCCCCTATTCATCTCATAAGACGGGATTAAATAGATGTCGAAATTCAAATCTGGAAACAAGATAACTGCGGCTACAATTTAGCCTAAAGATCTGAAAAATAACTTCTAAAGATAAATGTTAATATAAAAGGAATTATCCCAAGAATAACGAGATTATCTAAAATGGAAGATTCATTGATATACAGCTTGAATTGCGAGGTTCGGGAGGATTCGGTCACTAACAAATTGATTGTGAAACTTGGATGTGGTTAGCAGCAGATTGATCCCGGTCGAGAGGAATTATCCCACCAAGTAGATGTCGTGTGTCCTCAATATAGCTAGCATGGAGGTCACAAATGAACGGGTGCAGAGGTCACATAGACCACACAACCCTCTCCTCACCTACCGAGTGGAAAAACTTCTTAACCAGGATGAAAGACTCCTCTCGACTATGTCATTTAGGTTGGTCTTTTAAGTTGGTCGTTTAGATTAGTCATCCAATCTAACTACCTAGAGCCTTGTCGCCAAGTCTTCGGGCCTTCTGGTCGCACCTTCTGGTCATGAGTCTCCTCGCCTATCAAGAAATAAGTCTTCTCATCTTTGGGTGAGAGAAATTTCTTCGCTACCCTCGGGACAAGGCTCTTCGCCAAAATCTCATCGGCTCTCTTCAAATATCGCTGCCTCTCATTGGTCTGGATCCTTAGTCTGTACCAAAATGCTCTCTTTTTGCACTAAATCTTCTCATTCCTTCAAATCCAAGAAAATAAATAAAAATATGTAGAAATCAAATAAAATCAATAGTATTGAAGGGAAAATGACATGCATGCAGATTATTTATTATCAAGCTCTTTTAGCCTTGTATTTATTTATTACCATCAAAATCCATATGTATATATATAATAATAATATGATGCTTGAAATATTGGGTTCAACACAATCCAAACAGTTTGTAGGATTTTTACTGATCAAGAAAGTGAGAACTGTGCCAGTCCTATGAACAAGCATGCATGCGGATTATTTATTTATTATCTGTAATATTATTACAGTTCTAACTAACCACTTGTTGTTCATTTTTGTTTTGGATCCCGGACTGAATGTGGAAATATTAATAATTGTTTTGTGATTTAATTGCTTTTGTCATTAAAATTTCTGTTTGCTAAATACCGAATCATTGAAAATTCACAAGCTTGTCTCCCTTTTTCCATCGCTCATTCTTTCGCCCACCAATACACTATTTTCACCGTGTCTCTATATCAAGCTACATGCTCGAGCAAAAGACATTGCTCTAAACATGTCTTTATATCACAGTTGAAATTATGGAGAAAATGATTGGTCCTATTGCTTGTTTATTTTTATTTTCTGTTGTATGCACTGCAATTTTTGTAAATGCTTTTTGTGAGTGTCCCCTGCCCTCTCCACTTATATTCTCTCTTTTAATTCAATGCAAGTTTGTTAAAAAATTAAAATAAATATTATGTTCTCAATGGAAATAATTAAATCATTTATTTTTCAAAAATGAGATTTGGATTCGTTTGTCCAAAATTAAAAGCTAAAAAACAAGATGAAAGCATGCATGGGATTCATTCATCTTATGAAACGTGGAACGTACGTACTTGGCTTGTTGCTCCACCATCTCTAGGTCATATGACATTAACATCGTTTACAATAAGTTAAAAGAAGAACTAACCACCCTTTTATAGTACTACAATAAAGTAAATATTATGCTTTCTTTAGAAATAAGTAATTCATTTCTTTTTTAAAAATGAGATTTGGATTCTTTGCTCAAAATTAAAGGCTAAATAACAAGTGAAAGCATGGGATTGATTCATCTTGTGAAGACATGTGGAACCTACTTGGCTTGAGTTCCAAATCTTGAGGGGCGAACTCTAGCAAAGAGGAAAATCTCTTGCTCAACAAGATATTCTGTTCTTTTTTTATTATTATTATAATTATAAAAGAGCTGGTAGTCACACACATAGTGATCCCGTCTCAAGTTTTTTAAAAATTAACCTCACTTATAGTGGAGGAATATCATGATAACATTATTACACTTTCGGGTTTACAAAATATAACGCTATGAACTAACCCAAACCCAAGTGTCAAACCAAGCCAATAAAATGAATCAATATCACAAAAACCACCTTATAAAACCTATACACAGACCAACCTATGTACGGAGCAGGGGAAGTCCAGAACTTTCAGTTTTTAAAAAACCTCTTAGCAACCTCGGAATATCATCAAAAGCCATCCAATGCGCAGTCAACACGATATTCTTGAAAATGGCTTAGTCATCATGTAATCCAATTAACTTTTCTTTTTTAATAAAGAGGATTAGAACCCATGCCAGTTTTGTTTAGTACTGATCTCTCTTTCGAAGGAAGAATTAATACATTTTATATAAATTTTTGATCTTTGGAGTGTTGGGGTTAAAGTAATATTGTTCGCGCGTACGTGTATCACATTTTATGTGGCAGCACACAGGAGATTGGTTTCTGAGTATAAATAAAGGTAACCAATCTCCCAAATATCCTCACCCATCTGCTATCTATCCATTTAATTTGTCTTTAGCTCAATTCTTTGCCAAACATTAATGGAAGACATTTCGAGTGGTAGATCAGACGATAACGTCATACAACTTGGCAGGTCAACAAGAGAGAGTTATTCAGAATGGCAATGGAAGGCAAATGGAACGAAGTTGCCAAGCTGTATGAACAAGTCAAATTCAGGAGAAACAGCATTACACACAGCTGTTTCCGTTGGCAGATCAGACGATAACGTCATACAACTTATCAATTTGGGATCGCTCCCGACTCAAACAGGTTCTTGAGACTCGGAACGACCGAGGGAATACTCTGCTCCATTCTGCTGCATCAATGGGGAATGTTGTCATGTTAGGGCAATCCCTCTCTCATAGTCAATAAAATTCTTCATAGAATTAGAAATGGAGAAAGGTGCGTCTTTCAATTATTATTGTTTTATTGTTGTAGATCATAGAAAATTGAGGATCCGATTATTAACATTTATGTTAAAATATTTAACATTTGATATTAGAGCCTTAGGTTATAGATTTTTTATGATCTCAACAAAATATAGATTTGATATTATTGAATATTAATTTAACATCATAATACCATGTACTTCTCCCATTTATGTTGATATATTTCTATAAAGGAAAAACTCTCACTTTTTTTTTTCTTTTTCTAAGCAAGCTTGCATGCATATATAGAAAAGAAAGAAAGGAAAATTATAGATGTCAAGGAGGGTCCTTTCCACTATCAATATACAAAATAGAAGTAGGGATAATATCTAATGGAATGCTACAAAACAAGGAGTTCGTAGCTGTCCATTGTGCAACCGAGTGCGCAAGTCGATTTTGGGATCGATCTATCTTGTGAAATCGCCAACCTGAGTGAGATTTCAAGGAGACTGCAATGTCATCTAAAATTAATGCTATTTTCCAGATTTGTTTCTCTTTATAAATAGAAGAAATCACAACTGAGAGTCTCCAAACTAAGAGATGGAGGGATAGTTGAGATGTTCTGCCATACTGAACGCTAATTTTGCCGCGAGCGACTTTGCAATTGCCGGAGTTGTAGTGAAGTTTGTCTCAGTCCAGATTTCAATGACTATTCCAGTTGAGTTTCTGCTTACTGCTAAGGCCAAAGAAAAGGAATTCCTAACTGTTGCATCAAACGATATGCATATTTGGCTCGCCAGAGGTTTTTGCCATTCTTTCTCCATTTTAATGTTGATCTTTCCTTTCCATGCTTGTAGATTTTCTTGATAAGAGAGATTCAGCTGTTGTGAAAGATTGTGAAGGGAGAGGTCCTTGGGATTATGGACTTGGTCATTCCGAAGCCTCCATATAAAATATAGAATCATCCAGCAAAGATTTTGAAAGGATGTTCTTCCTAAGAGACAAGGTAGAGTTTTTGTTTGGGGAATAGAATGAACTAATCCCAGTCATTCATTGAGTTTATTACCAATGAGGATAATTTCAGAGGTCATTTGCTTTGACTCCAAAGAATTCTAGATATAGGGCATTCAATGAAAAGGTGGAGGAGGGTCTCTTCCTTCTCATCACAAAGTGGGCAATTTATAGAGGGTATGCTTGGGATAAACCATTTTAGGCACTCTCTCATAGGTAGAATATCCCAAAGTATTTTCCATAATAAGATCTTATGGTGATCATGGATCTTGATCGCCATAAAGGAAAAACTCTCACTTGATTGTTCATGATTCCACAAAGTATTGATGCATTTACTTCAATTTTTGCTTGGGTTTTATTTTATTTTCTTCCTCATTGTTTGCACTGTGTTGGTAATGTTGGTAGTTGAGGAGCCATTGTATGTGTTGAAAGTATATGGTGTAAGGTGGCCGAAGTCCCTTACTGGTGACTTGGGACGTATGGCAGCTTTAAAAGGCAGCGTAAAGGAGCTTAGATGCCTTGATCGACTGATAAGAATTTTCTGTGGGTTTCCATTGATACAAAAGAAAAGTCAGAGAGATGGAGGCATTGAGTGGGGACTGGAGCGGGTGGTGCAAGGTGGTCGGAGTGCCATGTTGGCACCCCGGGATGGGAAACTGTCGCCACCACCATATAGATTCTCGGTATGATGGCTTAATCCATCTCTGAGATGGGTTTTTTTTGGAAAACAATACTATGATGTACAGTGTTTGGTGCCGAGAGGAGGCAGTGAACCTCATCACCGGCGCCTCTGTAATGGCGGCAAAGGACTTTAAAGCCCATTGGCCTACTCTTTTCTGGAGGTGTTGTCTAGAGTAAGCCCACCATCCTTTTATTTTAGCTCTTGGACGTAACATTTTCTTGCCAAGACCTGTTCGCCTCGGATTTCTCCCATTTCGTGGGGAGTTGGGAACTTCACCTTGAGATGGTAGGTTGACGTGACGGTCTGCAAGCTATTAAGGGTGACCTTCCGATGATGGCTTTGTACAACGACGGGGTCCTCACCACCAGGAAGTTGACCATGACCGAGGCAGCTCAAGGGGTGCTGTCGGCGAGGACTGATAGCGTGATGGTTCCCACAGGCTGAACTATACTTCTAAAGAAGCCCTTCAATGGCATGGGGGTCGGATACAGCTAGGTAGCATCTATTCCTATTCTGGTGAAGGCCTCCCAGAACAGGATGTCCATAGAACTCCCATTGTCAATGTGGATTCTACAGGTGGTAAAGTTAGCGACTAGCATAGTCACTATTAGTTCGTCGTCGTGGGGATATAGGACCCCCTTCTCGTCAGCCTCTGTGAAGGAGGTGATTGGGGTGTAGGCTCACTCCTTCGATGCTTGGCAGGACGGTACTTGGCCGAGTACACCTCGTGGTACTAGGCTTGCCTGGTGTGTGCTTTTCTACTTGAGGAGGAAATAGCCCCACCCACGAATCCTCCCCTTATGGTTCAGATTTCTCCAAGTGGAGGTCCCCCCATGGTGGTGAGCGAGGATGAACTAACTGCGGCCCCCGCGCTGGTGGTCATCGCAAGGGTTGTCTTCCCTCCTACACTAGTCGACCCAATCCATGCTCCTTTCCCTTGACCTTCCCCTTCTCTTTTGCTCCAATCTCCGGGCCGGAGGATAGCGCTGCCTTGTTCGTTCCTTATTCTCCCTTCTCCCTTGCTGGGAGAAGCAATCATTGGTGCTATGCGAGATGGACCTGTGGTATGTGCAATAGTGGCACGCAATACCATGGTCATCCTTTTCGCAGGTGGCGAAAGTGTTGGCCTTGTGGATGGTGAATGTAGGCCGGTCAAACCGAGGTCTCAATCCCTTTGTCTGAGACGTCCTCCCTCCTCTTGTCTTAGGAACTCTTCCCGACTTCTCGTGGGCCTTAGCCTTAGCTGGGGCCTTTGCCTTCCTCTTTATTCACTCCAGCTCATTCTTTCTCAACTCTGCCAGGGACCGAGGACTGTCATTGGCATTGATGAAGTTATTGGCCTGATTCATAAACTCCCGCAGGATCACAGGAGTCGTCCTCGCTAGTTCAGCCATAAATCGGGATCACAACCAAACCTCTCCTAGAAGTGCCGCCAAGGTTATCTTCTCATCTTGGTCATCAGTGGCCATGCGCTCCTTGTTGAATTGGGTCTGGTAGGACTTTAAGCTCTCGTCATCTCCCTGTTTCATGATGATGAGGTACATTGCCAGGTGCTGCCTCCTTCGAATCTACATGAATTGAGTAAAAAACAGTCTGACTAGCTCGCCAAAACTGTCTACGGATTTGGGCGCCAGAGACCCAAACCCTACTCGTGTTGGCCCCTTAAGGGTCGGTGGGAATGCTCTGCATGCCAGCTCGCCCGGGAGGACATGCAGTGTCATATGAGCTCTGAAAGTTTCCAGGTGCTCAAGAGGGTCCCTTCCTCCGCCGTGCATCTCCATGGCTGGGACCCTGAACTTTGGTGGTAAGGGCACAACCATCACTTCCTCCATGTAGGGTAGACCAGTGCTAGTGAGCAGTTGGTCTCTTGATAGCTACGTATCCACCTTCCTTGCGATCTCCTCATATTTTCCTTTGAGACTATGGAGCTCGTCCTGCATGTTCTTTTGCTCCTCCTCCCTATTTGGTCCAGCATGTATGTTCCGGAACCCCATGTGCTCACTATCGCTAGACTCTGCTTCCTCATTCTGTGCCTATTGAGGTTTTCTGAGTTCCTTGTTTTCCTTGCAATGCGTTTGCACCTCGTAGATTAGCTTCATCTCCCACTCCTCCATATTTTTCAATCTTGCTTCCATGGTTTCCTTTGTGTCTCTTCTGAGCTGTCTGGAACTGGTTGTCGCAGACATGTGAAATACACCTAAAAGCTACAACGATCCCACAGACTACGCCACTGTTAACGTCGTGTTTCGTACACCTTTGAGCCACGTTCCGGTAACTCAGGTCTTCAGAACTTGGGCCTGCAAAAGATAGGAATGTAGACAACTAGGAGCGGATGGCCTTGGGGCAAGGGAGTCTCCGATGTTAAAGTTAGTAAATTCTATTAGAAGTTTGTAAATAAATGAAAGAGAGTTTTTTTGTACCTGGGACTTACTATTTATACCATAAGTCTGGGGGACGGATCGTTTCTACCCCCATGGAGTCTGTGTCCTTCGTACTGTTCCCTATGTTAGCATCCTTTAATGCGGGGTGGGTCTGCGACAGCGTCATTAATATGTGGTGTGTAGCTCGGGGAGTGGTGCCATTAATGTCACGTGGTTTTCTGATTTCTCCCACCCTGCTAGCTTCCTTGGTGATCCGTTGATGCCCCTCCTATCAGAGGATTGAGGGTTCCCCGTACATTACATCTACTACATTGACAAGTACTCTAGAGCTAGACACTACTCGAGGGGTCTCCAAGTCGATGAGTCTCATCCCCTATAGCACGTTCCCTCATGAAGGTTGCGTCCAAAGGAGTCTACCCATATGCCAAGTTGAAGACTTTATTAATTCTGGACTGAGCTTTTGATTCTTGTTCCTTTAGTTGCTCTTCTCGAATCCGAAGAGAGAGAGGGAGAAAAATCTCCTTACAATAACATCACGATACCAAGAGAGATTTTATTAAGATCTTGCCAAGGAAACTCTTGCTAGATTTAACATCGATGATTATGTCCATAGGCGCAATTTTAATTTTCTTTTGAGCTAGCCGTTTCTTTGTTTTGAGGAAAGAGCTGCGTTCAATGACAGTTCCAACATATGTAATTACGTTCATGTCAATACTTTTTTTCACTCTGACCTAGTTTTCGTTGTTTATTGATCTCTTGCGTGCTACCTGCAAGAAAGTGCCACAATGCAAGATTGCTACGTTCAATACTAATACCGTATTGATACGTGTGATACTAATACTATATTATTTCGGTGTAATCCACCAATGGAAAGTCCAAGCCACATGGTCTATGCTCTGAAAGGACTAGTCAATAATACAATTGAAGACTCATTGGAACTATTATAAAGAGCAAGAACTTTTCATTCCTAATCAATGTGTGATCCCATACATCGCATTCCCTTACACATTATATGGGCTATCACAATCTCCCTACCTTAAATTCCCGACGTCCTCTTTGGGCCAGTCCGTCTTAGGTGGCATAGCTCAAGTCCAAAATTTCTGGTTGGGCAAGACTCTAATACTATTTGTAATAATAGAAAGCTCAAACCACATGGCCTATACTCCAAAGGTATTAGTCAATGATATAATTGGAGGCCCATTAGAACCATTATAAAGAGCAAGAACTTCTCTTTACCAAGCAATGTGAGATCTCATGCACCACCTACCCTTACACATCATATGAGGTATCACAATCTTCCTCCTTATATTTCTGATGTCCTCGTCGGGCCAGTTTGTTGTAGGTGGTACGACTCAAGTCCCACATTTCTGGTTGGGATAGACTCTTATACAATTTGTAATGCCCCAATAGAAGGCCCAACCCACATGGCCTATACTCTAAAATGACTAGTCAATGATACAATTTGAGCCCTATTAGAACATTATAAAGAGTAATAATTTCTCATTCTCAAGCAATGTGCGATCACATACAGCACCTACCTTTATCACTTATTTGAATGGGATCTTATAATCTCCCCCTTATATTCCTGAAGTCCTTGTCAGGTCAGTCTGTCGTAAGTAGCACAGCTTAAGTCCCACATTTCAGGCTAGAATGGGCTTTGATATATACCATTTGTAATGCCCTAATGGGAGGCCCAAGCCCCATAGCCTATACTTCAAAAAGATTAGTAAATGATACAATTAAAGCCCTACTGGAATATTATAAAGGGAAAGAGCTTCTTTTTCTCAGATAATTTGAGATCTCATACATCACCTACCCTTATTACTTATCAGAATGAGGTATCACAATAAGAAAAGTTATTGCTCTTTATAATGTTCCGTTGTGGCGTTATATGCGGCGCCAAGATTCCGCCCAGATCTAGGGTGTTAGAATAGGCCTAGGGTAACATGGTTTTAAACGTTAAACCGACTTTGATTTTCACTTTGACCTTAAGATCGATTTCGTTGCTATAAATAAGGCAATGGCGGACCATAGTAACTTAGAGTGAAAAGAAAATAGAGAAAAACAAGTATGAAGAAAGGGTAAACAAAAAGTGAATGAGCGAGTAGTCAAAGTGAAAGGCCAACGGCGTGAGCGCCAAGCGGGCATTGGGTGAGATTCTAACAGGGATTGTGAGGGAGAAGAGAAAAAGGGAGGAAAAAAAAGTAAAAGAAACCCACCCAAACAACTGTTGGAAATCTTATTGATTAAGAAAGTAGGAACTTATTTATTATTTGTTATGATCTGTTATATTATTATAGTTCCGACTTACCATGCATTTGGTATTTTTTGTTTTGGATATGGACTGAAAATTGACAAGCTTCTCTCCCTTTTCCAGCACTCATTATTGAAAAGTCATTGCTCTAAACATATCTCTATATCACACTGATTGAAATATGGAAAAAAAAATATTGGTCTCAATATTGTCTGTCCCCCGCTTTGTCCACCTGTATTCTCTCTTTTAATTCAATGCATGTTTGTTAATGAATAAATATTATGATCTCAATGGAAATAATTAATTCATTTCTTTTTCAAAGATGAGATTTGGATTCGTTTGTTCAAAATTAAAAGCTAAATAACAAGGTGAAAGCATGCATTGGATTGATTCATCTTTTGAAAACAGGTGGAACATCGTACTTGGCTTGTTGCTCCACCATCTCTAGGCCATACGACATTATCATCGTATAAAGTAAATAATAAATATTACGCTATCTTCAGAAATAAGTAATTCATTTCTTTTTTTAAAAATGAGATTTGGATTCTTTGCTCAAAACTAAAAGCTAAATAACAAGGTGAAAGCATGGCATTGATTCATCTTTTGAAGACATGTGGAACGTACTTGGCTTGAGTTCCAAATCTTGAGGGGCGAACTCTAGCCATGTGGAAAATCTCTTGTTCAACACGATATTCTGTTCACATTAGTATTATATTATTGAGTTCCAAATCTTGAGGGGCCCAATCAATTTTTTTCATTTTAATAAAAAGCGTTAGACCCCAATGTGGAACGTACTTAGATTATGTTTGGATGTTTCATCTTATTCAAAATTTTTATCTCATCTCATCTTATCATTACAAATTTTTCAAATTCTTATATAAAATATAATAAACAATTCAACTTTTTCAAATCCCAATACAACTTTTTCAAATTTCAATTTAACTTTTTCAAATCTTCAAACTAAAAAATAATATTTTAAACTTTAAAACAAAACACAAAATTCTCATCTCACCTCCCAAACATAATCTTACTCTCTGTCTCTCGATCTTCTCTCAACATTTGCACTATTTATATTTTTTCTTTAATTCTTTCCTAATTCTCTCTCATTATTCATTGCCACTTTCCAGTTCTATTAGTCTTTTTACTAATTATGTATATAAAATATATATATATGTTTTTAGGTTTTATATATGCATGTATTAAAAATCCTTGAGACCATAGATATTGCTAGGTTCTATTAATTGTTATAAGACTCTATGCTTTTTGTCTCAATTCTCATATAGTTAATAGTTCTACGCATATTTATTTTATTTTTGTAGTATTTTTCTCGAATATGTCTGGTAGAGACTTTAAGCTAGGATAGGACAGTCACAAGAAAGAAAAAAAAGATAGAAAAAAAATATATATATATATATATATATATAATTAAGTCAGAAAAGGATCTTTTGATGAATTCTTTATTAAGGATCAGTAAAATAAAAATAAAAAAACATAAAGTCCAAATAATTTTGCACTCAGAAAAGTTAGAAGAATAAGATTTAAATAATTTGAAGTAACTTATTATTAATATATTAATTTACTTTATATTATATTAAAAATAATAATATCTGGTTTTAAATTTTTGCATTGTTGGTTACTATATATATATATATATATCGGTGCATCCTTGAGGTTACGCAAATAAAAGATCACTGATGAGTAAGGTTATATATACACATACTCTCATTTTACTATGTAAAATTTGGCACTTCTATTACTTTAATTTTTTTAAAGAAATATATATAAAAACTGATGGATAATGAAACCTTATTACAGGGGATGAAAGTTAGATGTGACTCTGGTGTATAATATATAAGAGTAATTCTACATACAGTCGTAGAATGCGCAAACGCTATACAGTCGTTTTGAAAATGAGTGGAGTCCGCTATTAAAAACTTAACTTTTTTTCAAGTGGGTCCTATCTTTATTCACTTTTTATCAAAGCGACTGCACGCCGCTTACACACTCACGACTGTATTTATCATTTCTCAATATATAATTATGACGAAGAATGATAATGAGTTAATCTTCTGGCAGGTACGTCTATTATTCTCCAAATAGCAGCCCTCCAATGAGTGAGTGACAAGTAAGCTTCCCCACTTAGCTCCCATGTGACCGCACATCAAGAGATTACGCACATCCTCTCCAGCCCCTCATCCCCTCTCCCCCCTCTCGCACGGAAATAACATAGACCAAAGGTTGAACGAGCAACTAACCAGTTGTACAACACCATTTCTATTAGTTTCTTCACCATCAGAGATTACATCAACAATGGCTACCTTTGAGATCATATATATAGATCGAACACTAATTTATATGATTTTGCTGAATGTTNCCCCCCCCCCCCCCCCCCCCCGGCACGGAAATAACAGGCCAAGGGTTGAACGAGCAACTAACCAGTTGTACAACACCATTTCTATTAGTTTCTTCACCATCAGAGATTACATCAACAGTGGCCGCCTTTGAGATCATATATATAGATCGAACACTAATTTATATGATTTTGCTGAATGTTACTTGGTTTTCGGCATTGGGTTTGCAGGACAGATTTTTTTTTTTTTTCCTGTTTCGTGATCAAGGATATCTTTTATTTTTTTGGGAGAGTAATTTCTTATATATTTATTGCTGATTTGGACATAGAATTTTCCTGTGTTTTTAATGGTTTAGAGACATGGGATTTGCTTCGCTTGCAAACAATGTTAGTGCGCAGGCATTTAGCACCTTTTTCTTGTGCTTTTTTCTCTGAATATTTTAAAGAATGCGAAGAGAAAAAAAAAAAGATACAAATGTTTCTTAGCGATGGGGAAGAGAGGGTCACGGCAATGGGAGAGGGAGAGAGAAATCTTGCTTTGTTAGTTTCATGGAAGTTTTTTTTTTTTTTTCTTTTCATATAACTTCTTACCACATCTGTGAAACATTGAAGAAGCCATGGGAGATCCACAAAAACAACCCAGTCTCTCTCAAGGCTTCGATGGATCTCGAGGCTTCCATGAACAAACTCATGGATCTCGTGTGCGACGGAGATGGTGTTCAACAGCAAAATTACTAGAGGCTGAAGGAGCTAGTGATGTGCGGAGGTGGGCGACGACGACAAGATCTGATTTCTTTGATGAGCGAGGTTTAGTTTTGTAGAAATTTCTTCAGGTTAGTGCTACAATGGCGAAAAAGATCTTGTTTAGTATTTTTCATATGAGAATCGCAGCAGACAAACATACCCAGCAAGCGACAGACACACACCGATCGACACACTGGATGGAATAAAAGTTTTGATGTTTGGAGTACTGTTGGGGTAAAAGTATTGTTCGAGAGTACGTGTATCACATTTAATTATACCCAGCAAGCGACAGACTGGATGGAATAAAATTTTTTATGTTTGGAGTACTGTTGGGGTTAAAGTATTGTTCGCGCGTACGTGTATCACATTTTATGTGGCAGCACACAGGAAATTGGTTTCTGAGTATAAATAAAGGTAACCAATCTCCCCAATATGCTCACCCATCTGCTATCTATCTGTTTAATTTGCCTTTAGTTCAATTCTTTGCAAACAATGGCACACATTTCGAGTGGTACGAAGGAAGAGCTATGGCCTTATGGGGATAGGCAAGTCATCAAGGACAAGTTATTCAGAATGGCAATGGAAGGCAAATGGGATGAAGTTGCCAAGCTGTATGAACAACACGAATGGGCTCAAACGGCCAAAATCACCAATTCAGGAGACACAGCATTACACATAGCTGTCTCCGTTGGCAAAGAAGATAACGTCAGACAACTTATACAATCAATTTGGGATCCATCCCGACTCAGACAGGTTCTTGAGATTCGGAACGACCAAGGGAATACCCTGCTCCATTCTGCTGCATCAATGGGGAATGTTGCCATAAGTCAATGCATTGCAACAGTTTATCCAGAGTTGGTGGGTGCTACTAATAATAACGGGGATACCCCTTTTGTAATGGCAGCACTCCAAGGTGAAAAAGCAGCGTTCTTTTGTCTTCACTTTATCTGTCGCGATAAGGATATGGATGGCTATCGGTTTTCCTGGAGGAAGAATGGTGACACCATCCTTCATTGTGCCATTGCTGGGGACTACTTCGGTCAGTAGTGCTACAACTGGCATATGTTTTGCTTTCTAGTACTTTTACTTAAAATAGTGTAGGCGGATTTGCCATTTCAATATTCAAATATAGAACATGCTTGATTTTGCTACACTTGAATTGACAGATTTGGCATTTCAAATAATTCACTTGTATCCGAAACTGGCACGCTCTGTAAATCATAAAGGACTCACTCCTCTCCATCTACTAGCGAGCAAGCCTTCAGCTTTTAGAAGCGGTAGCCACCTTGAAGGATACTCCAAAATCATTTATCACTGTAAGTATCTCTAAATCGCCAGTGTTGCAAGAACTCATCTGAGATCTCCATCCTTTCTTTCCTAGAGTCGTATCCTTTATTTTGTTGTTGTTTTGGAAGGCATATTGGTTGATCCGCTCGAGGTGGAAGCATCCAGCAAGCAGCCAGAGACAACCGATAGTCCCGGGGATAAAAAGAATCTGAATCCAGAGACGTACAGAGCATGCAACGACTTGTTGCAATTGTTTTGGAGAATGGTTCAAGGTGGTATGTGAATGAATAGATTTTTTTATTATTATCTGTAACATATTTTGCAGAAGCCACACCGTGTAAAGAACACCATGTCATGGTAAATATGCCATTAGATTATGAGAATTATATGGGTCATGTTCGAAGCAAGCACGGTTTGTCATATCTTTAATTCGGGAAAGGCCAACATTTTTTTTCCTCGATTAACAGTGACAGGGAAAAACAGGAATGGAGAGGAAACAGGGACAAAAACTGAAAGCAAAGGTAGAGAGAAAACAGATGCAGAGAACCCCGGACTAAAGGCAGGACGTCCAGGTCAGAAATGCGTTACTCTGTGTCTTTGAAAGCAAGCTCCAGGAAAGAAATTAGACCTCCAACAGAAACAAGATTTTGAGACGCAATTTCGTTCTAAACTTATAAAAATAGTTTTATGATCTGAAACCATATCAATTTATAAACTTCTTTGTACAAGATTTTTGTGTAGACCAAATATTTCTCTTTTCCATTCCCATGGTGGAATCGTATAGTTTCTCGTTTCAAGAATTCTCACTTGTTGTATCATCGAAGGGAATAGGGGATGAAGAAAACTTCTGGCTGGAACCATCTGATGGCCAGCCAATGCGAATAGATAGTGGCCGCGGGAACAAAAAGACTCCGGCTTATCCAGAGAACTACAGAACCTGCAACGACTTCTTCAAATTGTTGTGGAAAATGGTTCTAGTTGGTATGTGAATGGTCAGATTTTGATAATTATCAGTAACACATTTTGTATCGGCCTTGTTTTTTTGGCAGAATCCACATTTTGTTCATATCTTTCGTTTTGAAGACGCCATTGTTTTGACTAATTAATAGATAACATCACATTCAAAACTAATTGCATTACTCATGAACCACACTAGCGTAGTGTAGAATTTTGTTGTTATGGCTCATTTCTGCTAATGATCGAACTATTTTTTATCTTTTTTCTCATGAATTACCAGTCACTGGCATACATAGTGTAAAACCAGATGCAGAGAAAACTGAAGTACCAAAGGCAAGACGACATGGTGAGCAAATAGCAGTGCATAACTGTATTAGTTGTGTTTGAAAGGAAGATTTACGAATAATTAAAAAAAATGGAAGAAAAAAAAAAGAAAAGAAAAAGAGCTCCAGTTAATTAATAGAACATTTTGAGAGGCAGTTTTTTGGAGTACGGATCACATTGTTGAAACAACATACAGGGTCCAAGAGCATGGCGTAAAATTAAGAAAACCATTGAAACTCATTTATATATTCATTCATTTCAATGAATTGTACAGGAGCTGATGAGTTATTTCCACCTAATTATCGCACCTGCATTGAATTTGTCAAGCTTGCGAACAAGGCCATGCTGATGATTCTTGGATTAGGTATGTTGGTAGTATAGGGATTAAGATCCTTCATAATTTCACGCTTAAATAGATTGATACAACATGAGTTCCGCATACATGAGTATAGAATGATATAACATCCGATAGCAATCATGTGTCGCATCATTGTACTTCTTGCATATTTAACTCGTAAAATGCATTGAATGAATTTTAGATGCCTAGCTAATGTGGCACTACAGCATTTGTTGTCTCCTCGTAACACATAACAGATATAACTATCCATGTATTGTCTTGCATAAAATATACATCGGTTAGTATTGTGAAATCACCACTTGTCCCAAAAGTTTAAGTTGATGGAAAGAGGTAGATTTTATTATTTATTTTATATCTTAATACTCCCCCTCACGTGTGGGCTAGGCTCGCTCTCAATAAGTGGCCCAACATGTAGAATATTTAATTTATTGGGTAGAGTATAGAGTCAAAGTTCGAACTCAGGACCTCTGCTTTAAAACCATATGAAATCAACACTTGTCCCAAAAGTTTAAACTAATGGAAAGAGGTAGATTTTATTATTTATTTTATATCTTAACAAGTGTAATATATTATTTATAGTGGGATCCATTATATATATTCATTAAACATATATAGTGATCAAAATGTCAATACTTATTTTATATAAGTTGATATGATCAATACATTTAGTGTGTTAATTGAAAGGCTTGCTAATAAATATATATATATTGTTTTGCGTATGATCATGGTAATTATAAGGACTTACCGCGATAACAAAGATAGAGAGCAACAAACAGAAGCACACATGGGCCGTTCAAATCTTGAACGAACTACTAGGACTTCATTCCACATATGAAGATGCAGCTTCCACATCTGGCGGAGATCATGCGCGCGAGTCTGCACAACCCCGAGAAGAAACAATGCCTTACGATGTTGTTCCAGATATGATCAGTAGTGAAACTCCGCCCAGTACTGATTCTATGAAAACTACGGGAAGTAGTACTGATGGTACAAATAAATGTAAGTCCTTTAAACAATAAGTACTCCATGTAACATTTTAGTAGTACTTTTAGCAATGAATATGTGGCAAACAATTTAATTAAAGCACAAAAACTTGTGTTATTGGCAGGGATGGAGAAAACCCTTAAAACGGCGAAGACGATCTTATTATTAATTGATTCTAAAAATGGCATCAATGATATTGTGAAGAAAGTACAAGAACTTTTTCCGATTTCCATTCAAGATAGGAATGCTGAGAGCAAGAATCTAATGATGCTCGTAGATCAGGATAAACCTCCTAAAATGCCAAAGAAAGAGACTCCATTATTACTTGCAGCCAAGAATGGTATCGCTGAAATTGTGGAAAGAATCCTAGACGTCTGTCCAATTGCCATTAATGACGTGAATGCAGATAATAAGAACATAGTATTGTTAGCGGTGGAGTACAGGCAACCAAAGGTATATGAACTCTTGCGACGAAGAAATATCTCGAAAGAGAGCATGTTTAGACAATTGGATAAGGAAGAGAATAGTGCCCTGCATCTTGCGGCAAAGCTTGGAGACAAACAGCCGTGGCGAATTCCCGGGGCAGCATTGCAAATGCAATGGGAAAACAAGTGGTATGAGGTACGACTGCGAATTATGTTTATATTTCTGTGTCTTTTTTTTTTCTTTTCCAATTATATATACTGATCATCTAACTACTCATTGATTTTGTTTAAAAACTTTTTGTGGATTCAAATCTCTTCCTCTGTGTGTTAAAAAGGGCGAGAACAAGCATATAATATGCATGATATCTTTCCTTAAACAAGAGATCAAAAGAAAAGTCTGGCCTGTATTTTATTACAAAATTAGTTTTGTTGACAAACTATATATATATGGGATACCTAATGGTGGATCCTTTGCTTGGCTTCCTGCGTGTAGTATGTCAGGGATTCCATGCCCCACAACTTTTTCCCCCGCTACAACAAGAAGGGCAAGACCCCAAGCGACTTGTTCACAGAAACCCACAAAGACCTTGTAGAGAGTGGTAGCAAGTGGCTAACAAACACTTCTCAATCCTGTTCCGTCGTTGCTGCACTCATCGCCACAGTGGCCTTTACTGCCTCCACGTCGGTCCCCGGAGGCTTCGAGGATACTGGCCTTCCAGCGCTCGAACACAAGCCTGAATTTGACCTCTTCGCTGTCTCATCACTCGTTGCTCTCTGCTTCTCGATCACGGCCTTGGTCATGTTCCTCTCCATCTTAACATCACGATACCAAGAGAGAGATTTTGGCAGCAACTTACCAAGGAAACTCTTGATGGGTTTAACATCTTTGTTCGTGTCCATAGCTGCGATGCTAATTTCATTTTGTGGGGGCCATTTCTTTGTGCTGAAGGAGGAGCTAAAATTTGCGGCGATTCCAGTGTATGCAGTGACATGCCTACCGGTAACGTTTTTTGTTATGGCGCAGTTTCCTCTTTATATTGATCTCTTACGGGCTACCTTATCGAAGGTGCCACAACGCAGCCACAAGGTGGATCCCTGACATTTTTAATTCCATTTGTGTGCGGATGCTACGTCTCTACTTCCGTGGTGGAACCGGCAATTGTTCAGAGCTGGGGGCTAATTTTTATCGTGTAACATAGTTATGTAAAATTAAAAAGAAATTAAGAAAAATATAATTATATATATAATTAGATCATTTCGATAACCTGCTACATAAATGTAAAAATAAAATTTTAAAAACACAACTTATTATATGTTTTAAATTTATGATAATCATAATGTTTTATAGAATAATATTCATCTATTATTATTTTTGTAATTAAATATTTAAAATTTATTTTTTCCATAGAAAGCTATCAAATGAATTTTTAGAATGTCATCTTTCATTCTAATGTGTAAGTTAGTTTATTGAACTTTATGTAAAATTTAGATATTTTTGTTTCACATTAAAATTTGTTAAGGATATAACTGTTAAATCTCTCGTACAAGAAAATTCAACTAACGATCATCAATCATAGCTTCTATGATTCTATCACAGCATAAATATTTGCAGTACAATGATTAGTGTCTAGTTTATAGCCTACAAATCAGTTGTAAATCCCTTTATATTTATTTCTAATCTTTGTACAAATTATATATAAAAAGAATACAAGAACCCAAGCCTCCTTCAAGGTTGTGAGAATTATTTTGTCAAACTTTTACAAAAATTTTTAACTATTTTTTATATAAATCATTAATTTTAAATGATGTTTCTTATATTTTTATTTTAAATTCTATATTAAAAAGTCTAATATTGTATAACAGAAAATTTTGAGATCCATATTAGAGGATTGGTAGTAATTTATACATCTTTATATATAAAATAACGTTTTTTGAAATTGATTTTTTAGAGAGATCATTCTCTATATTTATAAAATTATAAATAAAATTAATGAGCATTTTGAAATTTTAAAAAGTTTTGGAAGCCATTGTCTACTTCATTGGCTTATGATACAAACTTGACATGACTTTGACATGTGTCAATGTCACATCAGTTGATAATAAATAATTCTATATTTAATTTGTTTTCAAAAAGATAATACTACCAGTGGTATTGAAAAAAACCATTGATTATGTTTTTTTTATTTAATAATTAAATAAGTATTTTTTAATGAGTTTGTATTTTTTTAGAGGATTTAAAAAAATGTTTGAAAAAAAATTTTATACCATCTGTAGAAGTTTTCAGTGGTCTTTCTTGGTAGGAGTCTTGCGCTTTTTAGAATTGAGTTAAGTGTCAATATCACATGATCACTTTGTATGCTCTTGTAATAACAAATATAGTTGTTTTTTTTTAAAAAAAAAATAACTAAAAGAAAAAGCTTGTATGCCGCCCATACTTAACCACTTGAGTGTATTATTGAACAAAATTTTTTATTTTTTAAAAATATTTAAATATATTAAAAAATATGAAAAAAAAATAATAAAAAAAAACTAACTAGCTGTATAAAGGAACGATGCTACTCTGCCGCCTAAGTAGCACCGTTCAAAAAAAAAATTGTTTTAAACGGTTTAATAAATGTTTGGAAAAAAAATTACCTGATGGATAGAATTTTTGGTGGTCTCTCTCGGTGAGTATAGTATTACCTTTTCTAGAATTGAGTTAAGTATCAATATCACATCAGTTTGTACACCCTTGTAATAATATATATGGTTGCTTTTTTAAAAACAACCATATATAATTACACTAGAAGTTTTAAGGGATTTAAAAAATGCTTAAAAAAAATTACACTAGAAGTTTTCGGTGGTCTTTCTCGTTGGATGTAGCATTACACTTTTCATAATTGAGTGAAGTATCAATATCACATCACTTTGTACGCCGGCCTTGTAATAATTAACAAATATAGTTTCCGGGACATTTTTCTTATTAATTTCTTTGTTCTTCTTTCTCTTGCTGATCGCCCGTTTGTATCAATTTTGACAACAAAACAATGTTAACCACATCAAATTAATTTTGTCAGGTTTTATTATTCGTGAAGGACGAGTTTTGCATGTAGAACTTGAATGCTATAAATATATATATATATATATATATAAATACTAGCATAGATTAATTTGCAGTGATTCATCATTTTTTTTCCTTTTATTTAAATACAACTATTTATACATTAAAATGTATATATTTAAACAAAATAATAAAAATGATAAGACAATATAATTTTAGAAAGAGAAGATCTTCTGATCAACCGGTTCACAAATTCTACACCATACTACTAACGTGGCAAACCGGGTTCATCAATTAAATATTATACAAACACAAAATTCTTTCTTTGTTAACTAACGTGTTTTTGTGCCTTTGCGTGTAGAAACTTTGATGAAAAAACAAAGTGAAAATGAAGCCAACCCAAAACTTGGAGAGAGAGAGAGGGCTTGGTGAGAGAGAGCTTGAGGAGAGAGAGAGAGAGAGCTCGATGATCAGAGAGTGAGGCAGTTCGGTGAAAGAGATTGAGGAGATCAGACAGATTCAGATAATGAAAATCAGATTTTGAGGAGAGAGAGACGTGGATGGATCGTGACTTTAAAAAAATAAAAATAAAAATAAAAAATAAAGTGGCTAATGTGTATTTGGCAGTGCTTTTTTAGAAAAAAATAACTTGAAAATTAAGGTATTGGAAATGGTTAACAAGGACTTCAAAAGTATTGCTAATTAGTGATTGTATTTTTCATTTTTTTACTACAGAAAAAGGATTTATGGCTCGCTCTAACGAGGCTTATTCTTTCAATATTTATTCTAAACAAATATAGAACAATGTTTTATATATTTTCCAACATCACGATTTTTAACATTATCACAATACTCCTTTTACTCTTATTTTCCCTTGAGCATTTCAGGATCCTCTCTTTATCACATGGGCCTTGTTTATATATAAAAGTATTTTCAAGTATTCTATGATATTTCATCTTCAAGCATCACTTAAATATAAAATATTTTCAATTTTAAATTTTTAACTTTTTTATTTAATTATTACCTATTTATTACGACTTTCCCAAACTTCCAAATATAATACCTAAAACAATATAAGTTTTTTAAATTTTAAAACAAAAATATTATTAAAAATTATCTTCAAACAATATTTTAATTTTATAATATTTTTACAATTTCGTTATAAACAATCATTTTCGCGCATGAAATTGCACATACCGCTGCCACATCAGTGCTTGTTTTATTAAAAAACAAATATGAAAAACACGAGAAGACGAAGACGACTGACTCTTACATCTCCCCATTTTCATGCTCAACAACTCTCTGTCCCTCTCGTTCCTCCGCTTGCAGCTCAGCTACTCTCCACTGCCACTGGCGTCTTTCTCTTATGGGTTGGCTTTCGGCTGCTCTCCTTCGCCACGCATGTCTCTCCGATCTTGGCTATTGTCCTTTGCCACCCAAACCACAGGGCTTATATTAAAAAATGACTAGTTAATAATACAATTAGAGCCACATTAGAACTTTATAAAGAGCAAGAACTTTCCATTTCCAAGTAATGTGGGATCTCATTCACAACCTGCCCTTATCTTTATCATTTGGGGTATTACAATAGACCACCTACCCTTATCCTTATCATATGGGATATCACAATCTTGTCCGTTGTAGGTAGCACGATTCAAATTCTACATTTCTGGTTGGGACTGCCTTTGATACTATTTGTAACACCCCGATCCTGGAGATTCGAGGAGTTAGCTCTTGTAACTTAAAATCATCTCCTATAACATATTTATATACTCCAAATTCCCCATAAGATATAAAATCATTTATTCAAAACCAAAAATTTATGTTCCTCCACCAAGATACCAAAAAAATACCTCAATGAAATAGATTAAAATCTCCACAGAGACTCAAAAATACCCATGACTCAAAATTTCAAAATAACATAAAATAATAAATCTACTATATAAGATTCTCCAATAAATACTTATACCCTTTGGCACTTATTTCTCTACGACTATCAACCTTTTATAACACTTATACTCTTGACTTCCAGAACATGCATCAAAATTATCTAAAAAATATTGTGGAGATAAGGGATGAGTTATCAACAACTCATGAAGCAGAGAACATATACTAGTATGTAAACATGAGCATTTACAGAGTTCAAAATGCAGAATAAAATATTTTCATTTTCAGAATGCATAATCAGAATATGTTATCAAAAATATCAGAGCAAAAGTTCAAAAATATTCTTATTCAAAATTTATTTGATATAGCATAATTGAAACATCACATCAAAAAGAATTTCATGTTTAATCTCGGTGGTAGGATTATGCAAATCCCAACTGCCAACTGAGCAAAAACAGAATGTGAAATATTTTCCTTATTATTCTCGGAGCCCCGAGTGTGCACACAGGAAAGACCACGTAAAAAACTACTTTACTTCTAAAGTGGGTGCACTGAAAATAGAAAAGTTGGTACCAACCTGAAGAGAGGGCACAGTTTTACACCAGTGGTAAGGTCAAAATATAACAGAAACAGAATATCATACCAGAGGTTTTCAAAAGTTCCATCATATCATATCAGAGTATAGAACATATTCATAACATAACACAATCATATCATAATCATATAATTATGCACAAATTTTTATATTTGCTACTTTTTGCACAATTCATAATCAAAATATCAAAAATAAACTCATGTATACACCAATCATGTTAGAAATTAATTTCTTATTATATCTCATTTTAGAAAATAAGTGAGGTTGTTTCATAAAGTAAGTACTTAGAGTTGAAAGAAAATAGAGAAAAATAAGTATGAATAAAGGGTGAACGAAAAGTGAATGAGCGACAAGTAAAAGTGAAAGGCCAGAACGGCGTGAGCGCCAAGAGGGCATTGGGTGAGATTCTAACAGGGATTGTGAGGGAGAAGAGAAAAAGGGAAAGAAAAAGAAGTAAAAGAAACCCCACCCAAACAACTGTTAATGGAAATCTTATTGATCAAGAAAGTAGGAACTTTGTTAGTCCTGTGAGCAAGATTGTGGATTATTTATTTATTATCTATTATATTATTATAGTTCTGACTTACCATTTGTTATTTTTAGTTTTGGATATAGACTGAACATGGAAATATTAATTGTTTTGTGATGTTATTTGTTATTTTCATTAAAATCTTTGTTTGCTAAATCTTGAATGATTGAAAATTGACAAGCTTCTCTCCCTTTTCCAGCACTCATAATTATTGCGCCTGCCTGCTAATATACTATTTTCTGCTTGTCTCTATATCAAGGCTCAAGCAAGATGTTGGTGCAAAAGACATTGCTCTAATCATATCTCTATATCACACTGATTGAAATATAGAAGAAATTATTAGTCTCATTGTCTGTTTACTTTTATTTTCTACTGTATGCACTGCAATTTGAGTAAAAGTGTTTTTGTCAGGTCCCCTGCTTTGTTCTTCCTGTATTCTCTCTTTTAGGCCTCGTTTGTTAATGAATAAATATTATGATCTCAATGGAAATAACTAATTCACTTCTTTTTCAAAAATGAGATTTGGATTCGTTTGTTCAAAATTAAAAGCTAAATATTATGATCTCAATATTATGATCTCAATGGAAAGCATGCACGGGATTGATTCATCTTTTGAAAACACGTGGAACGTACTAGGCTTGTTGCTCCACCATCTCTGGGTCATACGACATTAACATCGTGTAAGATAAGTTAAAAGAAAGAATGGACCACCCTTTTATAGTAATTCATTTCCTTTTTAAAAATGAGATTTGGATTCTTTGCTCAAAATCAAAAGCTAAATAACAAGGTGAAAGCACGGTATTGATTCATCTTTTGAAGGCATGTGGAACGTATTATATTATTGAAAAATGGCTAGTGTGACCCAATCAACTTTTTCATTTTAATAAAGAGCGTTGGACCCCAATTTTGTAATTAACTACTGATCTATTTATGTCTCACTCTCTCTCTCAACAGTACTATTGTCCAGTGCAAGCATGCATATTGCACTTACCTATTTTTCTTTAATTCTTTCCTAATTCTCTCTCATTATTCATTACCATTTTCCAATTCTATTTGTCTTGTTACTTTTTATTTTTTACGAAGTACTTATATATGTATATAAAAAAGATATCTTTTTTTTTTTAGGTTTTACATATGCAAGTATTAAAAATCCTTGAGACCATAGATATTTGCTAGGTTCTTTCACTACAAGAAAATTGGATTTTTGGGACCATTTAATTGTGACGAAAAGATCATTTATGACCAAAATAGATTCATTTTAACTGTAAATAGTCATTTCGCTGGAATTAACTGGCCGCAAATAAATAGTTTTCTTGTAGTGTATTAATTGTTATAAAACTTATGCTTTTTGTCTCAATTCTCATATACTTAATAGTTCTACGCATATTTATTTTATTTTTTAGTATTTTTCTCGAATATTTCTGTTTGAGACTTTAAATTTATATAGTTCAGTCATAAAAGGATCTTTTGATGAATTTGTTATTAAGGATCGATAAACAAATATAACATAATGTCCAAATAATTTTGCTTCTCAGAAAAGTTAGAAGATTAAGATTTAAATAATTTTAAATAACTTATTATTAATATATTAATTATCTTTATATTATATTAAAAATAGTAATATCTGGTTTTAAATTTTTGCATTGTGGGGTTACTATTTATATCGGTGCATCCTTCAGGTTACGCAAACAAAAGACGAACGAGTAATGCTATATATATACACAACACATTCTAATTTGACACTTCTATCACTGTGTAAAATTTGACACTTCTATCACTCTTATATGATTCTTTATTTTTTAAAAGAAAAAACATAAATATTGATATATAGGCAATGAAACATCATCATAGTGGGATGAAAGTGGAATGCGAGTGTAGTGTATGAAGTTTTTCAAAATTAATATACCAAATGCAGCAATAACTAATATAAAATAAAATACAAGTTCATTAATATTAGCCATACTATCCATTGAAAATAATAAATAATTATGAGGAAAAAATGATAATTTATTATAAGTTAAAAGTTGGAAAAAGGTCTTGTTTTGTAATTTTCATAAGAGAATCGCAGCAGACATACGTACCAAGCAAGCGACAGACACACACCGATCCATACACTGGATGGAATAAAATTTTTGATGTTTGGAGTGTTGGGGTTAAGTATTGTTCGCGCGTACGTGTTTCACATTTAATTATGTGGCAGCACACAGGAAATTGGTTTGTGAGTATAAATACAGGTAACCAATCTCCCAAATATGCTCACCCAGCTGCTATCTACCGGTTTAATTTGTCTTTAGCTCAATTCTTTACCAAACATTAATGGAAGACATTTCGAGTGATATGATCGAGGAGCAAAGGACGACTTATCAGGAAAGGCAGGTCACCATGAACAAGTTGTTCAGAATGGCAATGGAAGGCAAATGGGATGAAGTTGCCGACCTGTATGAACAAGACGAATGGGCTCAAACGGCCAAAATCACCAACTCAGGAGACACAGCATTACACATAGCTGTCTCCGTTGGCAAAGTAGATAACGCCAGACAACTTATAGAATCAATTACAAGTTGGGATCCATTCCGACTCAGACAGGTTCTTGAGACTCCGAACGACCGAGGGAATACCCCGCTCCATTCTGCTGCATCAATGGGGAATGTTGCCATGTGTCAATGCATTGCAACAGTTTATCCAGAATTGGTGAGTGCTACTAATAATAACGGGGAGACCCCTTTTTTAATGGCAGCAGTCCATGGTGAAAAAGAAGCTTTCTTTTGTCTTCACTATATCTGTGTCGATGCGAAAATGGAGGGCCATCAATTTTCCAGGACGAAGAATGGTGACACCATCCTTCATTGTGCCATTGCTGGGGACTACTTCGGTCAGTAGTACTGGAACCGACATATATATTTTGCTTTCTAGTTTACTTCTATAAGTGGTAATTTAAAAAAGAGGTCGAGAGTAGCAGTAAAACAGTGTAGGCGGATTTGGCATGTCAAATATAGAACATGTTTGATTTTGCTGCACTTTAATTGACAGATTTGGCATTTCACATAATTAAATTTTATCCGAAACTGGCGAGGTTTGTCAATGTAGAAGGACTCACTCCTCTCCATCTACTAGCGAGCAAGCCTTCAGCTTTTAGAAGCGGTAGCCACCTTGGAGGATACTACAAAATCATTTATCACTGTAAGTATCTTTAAATCGCCAGTGTTGCAAGAACTCATCTCCATCCTTTCTGTCCTAGAGTCGTATCCTTTCTTTTGTTGTTGTTTTGGAAGGCATATTGGTTGATAAGCTCGAGGTGGAAACATTCAACTACCAGTCAGAGAGAACCAATAGTCCTGGGGATGAAAAGAACCTGAATCCAGAGAAATACAGAGCATGCAACGACTTCTTGCAATTGTTTTGGAGAATGGTTCAAGGTGGTATGTGAATGAATAGACGATTTATTATTATCTGTAAGACTGTAACATACTTTGCAGAAGTCACACCGTGAAAAGAACACCATCTCATGGAAAATATGCCATTAGATTATGAGAGTTATCTGTAACTTACTTTTTTTTCCTCGATTAACAGTGACAGGGAAAAACAGGAATGGAGAAGAAACAGAGAAAAAGACAGAAGGTAAAAGTAGAGAGAAAACAGATGCAGAGAACCCTGGACCAAACGCAGGACGTCCAGGTCAGAAATGCGTTAGTCTGTGTCTTTGAAAGCAAACTCTAGGAAAGAAATAGGCCTCCAACAAAATACAAGATTTTGAGACGCAATTTCGTTGTAAACTTATAAAAAGAGTTTTACAATTTACGTTAAACCATGTCAATTTATAATCTTCATCGTACAAGATTTCTGTCTTGATCAAATATTTCTCTTTTCCATTCCCACCATGGAATCGTATATTTTCTTGTTTCAAGAATTCTCACTTGTTGTGTTGTCGAAGGGATAGGGGTTGAAAAAAACTTTTGGCTGGAACCAGCTGGTGACCAGCTAATGCGATCAAGAGATAGTCCAGGGAAGAAAAAGACTCCGACTCATCCAGAGAACTACAGAACCTGCAACGACTTCTTCAAATTGTTGTGGCAAATGGTTCTAGTTGGTATGTGAATGGTCAAATTTTTATAATTTTTTTTTTTTTTGCAGAAGCCAAACTAGTGTGACCAGAACACCATGTCGTGGCATATACGCCTGAGATGATGAGAATTATATGGATCTTTTTGCGAACCCCGGCTTCGGCCACTTTCTCATATCTTTCGTTTTGAAAATGCCATTGTTTCGACTAATTAAAAACACTCGACTAATTGAAAACTAATTGTTATGGCTCATTTCTGCTAATGATCGAACTATTTTTTATCTTTTTCTCATGAATTACCAGTCACAGGCATACATAGTGTAAAAACAGATGCGGAGAACACTAAAGTACGGAAGGCAAGACTTGGTGAGCAAATAGCAATGCATAACTGTATTAATTGTGTTTGAAAGGAAGATTTAGGAATTAAAAAAAAAAAAAAAAGCAGCTCCAGTAAAATAGAACATTTTGAGAGGCAGTTTTTTGGAGCACGGATCACATTATTGAAACAACATAGAGGGTCCAAGAGCATGGCGTAAAATTAAGAAAACCATTGAAACTCGTTATATATTCATTCATTTCAATGAATTGCTTGTACTGTACAGGAACTGATGAGTTATTTCCAGCTAATTATCGCACCTGCATTGAATATGTCAAGCTTGCGAACAAGGCATTGCTGATGTTTCTTGGATTAGGTATGTTGGTAGTATATATAGGGATTAAGGTCCTTTATAATTTCATGCTTAAAATGGACTAAATAGATATACACAACATATGAGTCCTATGCAATCATGTGTCACATGCAATCATGTGTCACATCATTGTACTTCTTGCATATCTAAGTGCTTGTTTGGAGTGGAAATGAGAATTTTGTGAATAATAGTAAAATAGTTTGTGAATAGTAGTAAGATCGTTTGAATTGAGTATTTTTTAGATCTTGGAAAATGAGAGAAAAAAAGTTGAATAAAAAATATTATAAAATTAAAATACTGTAATAATATAGTTTTATAATATTATTTTTGCTTGAGAATTTGAAAAAAGTTGGAATTCTTTTTTATTTTTTATTTGAAAGTATGAAAAAGTTGTAATTATTAGTTTGAAAGTTTTGTATTTGAATTATGTTTGGAAATAAGATGGGATAATACGAAATGAGATCAGATGAGAATTTTGTGTCTCATATAAGGCCCCAAACCTGCCCTAAGTCTTAAAATGCATCAGTCAAAACAAAAATCTTAAAATGCATCAGATACAGTTTAGATTGCTAATTGATAAAAATATAATATAAGTAATTAAATCTATCTTTTTTCATTGGCTTAGTTTTAATTAGGACAATTACTAATGGTTTCACATGGTATAATCAGAGCAGACTTCCTAATTAGTTCGAACCTTGACTCTACACTCTACCACATTTAATTAAATATTCTATGTGTTGGACCCACTCATTGAGAGAGAGTATAACCCACACGCGAAGTGGAGTATTAAGAATATATCTCTTCCAATTAGTTTAAGCTATTTAGACAAGTGGTGATTTGACACTAACGTGGCACTACAACATTTGTTACCTCCTCTTAGTCATCACAGATATAACTATTATGTATCTTCTTGCATACAATACATTTTTGTTACTTTCTATTCTATTATTTTTATGTAGATTTACGCTATTTATAAGTTTGATGTGTAACATAAATTTTATAGTTAAACTACGTACCAATACTATTTTTTTATATAAATTGACATGATAGGATTTCAGGTCATGTATTCAATATGTTAATTAAAAGGGTTACAAATAAATTTATTCTTTTGTGCATCATAAGGATTTACCGCGATAACAAAGATAGAGAGCAAAAAACAGAAGCACACATGGGCCGTTCAAATCTTGAACGAACTTCTAGGACTTCATTCCACATATGAAAATGTTTTCACATCTGGCGGAGATCATGGGCGCAACTCTGCACAATCCCGAACAAAGGAAGGAGAAACAATGCCTTACGATCTTCACGAGCCCAGTAGTGTAATTCCGTCCGCTGATTCTATTAAAGCTACGGAAATTGACGGTAAAAATCAATTTTTATTTTTTTATTTGCTCAAAGGTTTTAGTCCATGTAACATCAGACGACGTAGTCTACGAACGAATATGTTGTGTAGACAGTTTAATCAAAGCCAAAAAACTTGTGTTATTGGCAGGGATGGAGAAAACCCTTAAAACGGCGAAAATGATCTTATTAATTGATTCTAGAAGTGGTATCAACGATATTGTGAAGAAAGTACAAGAACTTTTTCCGATTTCCATACAAGATAGGAATGCTAAGAACAAGAATCTAATGATGCTCGTAGATCAGGATAAACCTCCTGAAATGCCAGAGAAAGAGACACCAATATTACTTGCAGCCAAGAATGGTATCACTGAAATTGTGGATAGAATCCTAGAAGTCTGTCCAATTGCCATTAATGACTTGAATGCAGATAATAAGAATATAGTATTGTTAGCGGTGGAGTACAGGCAACCAAAGGTATATGAGCTCTTGCTACAACGAAATATCTCGAAAGAGAGCATGTTTCGACAATTGGATAAGGAAGAGAATAGTGCCCTGCATCTTGCGGCAAAGCTTGGAGACAAACATCCGTGGCGAATTCCCGGGGCAGCATTGCAAATGCAATGGGAAAACAAGTGGTATGAGGTACGACTGCGAATTCTGTTTATATTTCTGTATTTCTTTTTTTTTTTCTTTTCCAATTATATATACTGATCATCTAACTACTCATTGATTTTGTTTAAAAACATTTTGTGGATTCAAATCTCTTCCTCTCTGTGTTAAAAAGGGCGAGAACAAAGCATATATGCATGATATCTTTCCTTAAATAAGAGAAAAGAAAAGTCCGTCTTTTATTACAAAATTAGTTTTGTTGACAAACTATATACAATATATGGGATACCTAATACTGGATCCTTTGCTTGGCTTCCTGCGTGTAGTATGTCAGGGATTCCATGCCCCACAACTTTTTTCCCCGCTGCAACAAGGAGGGCAAGACCCCAAGCGACTTGTTCACTGAAACCCATATAGAGCTTGTAAAGAATGGTAGCAAGTGGCTAACAAACACTTCTCAATCCTGTTCCGTCGTAGCTGCACTCATCGCCACAGTGGCCTTTACTGCCTCCACGTCGGTCCCCGGAGGCTTCGAGGATACTGGCCTTCCAGCGCTCGAAAAGAAGCCTGAATTTGACCTCTTCGCGGTCTCATCACTCGTTGCTCTATGCTTCTCGATCACGGCCTTAGTCATGTTCCTCGCCATCTTAACATCACGATACCAAGAGAGAGATTTTGGCAGCAACTTACCTAGGAAACTCTTGCTGGGTTTAACATCTTTGTTCGTGTCCATAGCCGCGATGCTAATTTCATTTTGTGGGGGCCATTTCTTTTCGCTGAAGGAGGAGCTAAAATTTGCGGCGATTCCAGTGTATGCAGTGACATGCCTACCGGTAACCTTTTTTGCTATGGCGCAGTTTCCTCTTTATATTGATCTTTTACGGGCTACGGCATCGAAGGTGCCACAGCGCAGCTACAAGGTGGATCCCTAACATTTTTAATTCCATTTGTATGCGGATGCTACGTACATCTCTACTTCCGTGGCGGAACAGCAATTGTTTAGAGGGGCCAAATTTTCTATAGTGTGACATAGTTACGTAAAATAAAAAAGAAATTAAGAAAAATATAATTATATATATAATTTCATCTCGATACGTTGCTACATAAATGTAAAAATAAAATTTTAAGAACACAGTTTATATATATGTTTTAAATTTAGGATGGTCATAACGTTTAATGTAATAATATTCTTCGATCCAATATTATTTATGTAATTAAATATTTAAAATTTATTTTCTATAAAAACTATCAAATGATCTTTAAAAGGTCGTCTTTTATTCTAGTGTGTAAGTTAATTTATTAAATTTCATGTAAAATAAGGATATTTTTGTATCACATTAAACATATAACAATAAAATTAAGATCTTAAATAAATCTTTTATTGCTCAATGAAATTTAGAGGATAAAATTTGTTAACGATACAACTGTTAAGTCTCTCATACAAGGAAATTCAGCTAATGATCCTCAATCATAGCTTCTATCACTACAATAGATTTTGGCTTTTGTGACGATCGAAACTGTCACAAAAATAAGCAAAAGGTCACAAATATTCTTTTGTGACGGTTTACTATTCAACCGTCACAAAAAGTTATTTTTGTGACTGTTGGAAGTCTGCAGTGAGATATAACGTTCAAACATAATGTTTTTTTGTGACAATTAAAATCTGTCATAGAAAGTAACGTTCGCACATAACAACCGACATTCAAACATTAACCCAACCAATTAGCATTCAAACTTAAAAAGTTAGACGTTTGTTGTTTTTGCTTCGCACGATTAATATTTACATTCGAACGTAACAAGATTCGAACATTTGCTCAAAGAAGTTTGAATATAGCATGAGGATGTTAATGCAGAAGCGTTCGAACATACATTTTTAAACCTTTGGATGTTGGGTTGTCATTCGAAAGTATCTATTCTAATCAATTGAATGTTTGGATTGTTTGTGCATGGAAACGTTCGAACGTAGTGACTGACGTTCAAAAGTTTTGTTGGAATGCAGTGGTACTATATTCGAACGTGAAGCCATGGTTGAACGTTTGTTCTTTACTTGAAAACGTTCTTATCAGAAATAATAATTTCACAAATTAAAAAACATAGAAATTGTACCATATTACACCATAAATATAACAACTAATAATGTTTTATAGAATTGTAAAAATAGACAATAAAAGTTTCTAATAATGATAATGATATATTCATTTCTTCTTTCCTCGCCTACTCCTACTGAAATGATATAACACGTTCCATCTGGACCAGCATCTCCCTTTGTACTTGCTCTTGGACTTCAATTCGCAATCTCTCCTCCTGATCTCTTTGTCGCTCCTACAAATGCGTTTCTAAATTAGACTGTCACGATAAGTGAGACTCTAACTCCTACTGTCTCAACTTCATCTGCTCGATTTTTTAGCGTGTTGCATCAAAATCTTTAATAAGATTATTAACTTCCGAAGTCGAGGTCATAGAGGATGAACCACAACACTTGGAAAGAATGTCCCAAACCCCTTACCAAACTAAACTTGCTCCCGACCAATTGTGTGAATATGTCTATGTCACTAGGAGAGGATTCTTAGAGGCTAATTGGATCTCAATCATTGTTTTCTGCAATTACAACGACAACACACAATAAAAAATATATTAAAAGAAATGAGGAATCAAACATAATATGAATTCACATGTTGCATAATTTATTCACAGAAAATAACCTCACCTACATAATCATCTTTAGCGACAAGATCAACCCACTCACTGTGCTCATCGGTGTGAGTAGCGACATAGACATGAGTAAGGGAGAAATTTTTAAGATTATCAAGTTTCTAACAAAACCACATTAGTAATTTTAAAAAAATATATATTAGTACTTAAATAACAGTATGATAAAAATGAGTGAAGTTTAATAAGTTATTAATTACCATTTTTATCAGTAAGACGTTAGAATGACCTTGGACCGGCACGATAGTGGATTATCAAAGCCGTTCTATTCTGTACATTGATAGAACTTAAGTGGTGCAGAAGAAATTAACAATGTTCAATATAATATATGAAACCAATTTAGATGTAAATAAATTATTGATAATAAATCTAGAATACCTGACAATCTAGACTTGTGAAAATATCACAACACTTCCTCCAATTGTCTAACTTCATTTTCTGAAAATGTGACTGAACAACCTTTTCCAGCGTCTCGAATGTCTTGAAGTGGTCATGACATCGTCCCTTGTGACGCCGAAATAATGTAACCACAACTCAATCACAGTTCACACATCCTCGCTACTGCCAAAATTGAGGTCTAATTAATCCTAAAAAGTGAATTGAGCCAAAAATATGTAATAAAAACATCTCTAAAAATATTTATGTTCGTATATAAACTCACCAATACACGACTCCGAATGTGATCATTAACTTCATTCGGAACATATGTCCATGATCACACATAAAATGGGGCATAAGCTCAGACTAGTGTCCCGACCTAAGAGGAAAGCGATCCTGCACTATCATCCAGTCATCTAGTGAAGTTATCAGAATTGTTGACCTTGATTTTTCCATGTCTTCTATTTCTTTCCGGAGCAAACGCCAAATGTTAAGCCACGTCTGTGACGTGACAAGGCATCAACTAATATTTTTAAAATTATTACATACAGTCCCCAAAGTATTGAAATATAATTAATTATCAATAAGATTTCCTCACTGATTGTCTGTCTTGTTTGTATCAATTTGTTCAAGAGCAAAGTCCTTAGTTGGGGAGTCATGAACGGGTTCAGGACTTGGGGGAGGAGGCACATTTCTTCATTGTCGTTTTGGTAGTATCCTTGATAATTATTAATATTTTAAATCAAAATTAAAATTATTTTTATTTATTAGTTATTTGTTTTTTATTAGTTATTTACTTAGTATGTTATGAATTACTTACTATTTTTTTATCGTATTTGTTTTATTTACTAAGTATGTTATCATGAATTACTTTGTATGTTTAATATCATATTAGTTTATTAGTTATATAGTATAATCTAGCATCTTATTAATATATCGTATTTAATTACTAGTGTTTAATTACTTTTTAATAGTTAATTATGAATTTTTTACTTTTGCTATATTAATCGTGTTTAATTACTTATTAATATTTAATAGTGTTTAAATACTCTTTATTAATAGTGTTTAATATATTAGTATAGTGTTTAATATATATTAATTGTTTTCTTAATAGTGTTTAATTACTTATTAGTTAATTATGAATTCTTTAGTTTTCCTATATTTTCTATCTCCTAATTGTATCTGCTACATTCACAATATATACCCAAATCACAATATTATCACAAATCACACAAAATTTGCACAAATCACTCCACTATTATGTTTACTCACAACATATTCTTATTTATCTTTTTTTAAATTCACAACATATTAACAATCAATTCTTATTAAATCACAATGAATTATCTAACAACATATTCTTACTAAGATTTGAACATATTCACAATCAATTCTTCTTAAATCACAATAAGAACACAATCAATTCACAAAAAATCACAATATATTTACAATCAATTCACAAAACAATAACAACATATTCACATTCAATTCACAAAAAATCACAACATATTCCTAACAAATTTAGACATATACGTAGCCCAACAATATCTATTTACAAATGACAAGCTTCAACAAACCCTAACAAATAATGCTTCACACAAAAACACAATACTAGTTACAACAAAATAAATCTAAATAAATAAACACAATACTAACCTCTCTTCAAGAACAAAGAAAAATCACACAAGTATGTTAGAGCTCTCTCACTCAAGCTCTGTCTGGCTCTAACTCTCTTTCACGCCCTCTCTCTCTATGCGGCATGGGTTGAAGGCAAATGGGATGAATTGGCTTCAACCCATGCCATCTAAGATGCCCTAAATGTGTGTGGGGTGTCTTTATTTTTTATTTTTTGAAATTTTTTGACCTATTGCAGTCACTGCAATAGGTCTATTTAACAAGAACAATGGCTTATTAAGTCGTCATACAAGTTATTGCAGCAACATTTTAAATAAAAAATCACTGCATCAAAAAAGCAGTATGTTTGAATGTCACACTATACGTTTAATTAAATGAAATTTTGGGTTCCTCCTAAAAGAACCGCGTAATTTTTAACAATTATGAGCATTCGCACATACAAAAGTTAACGTGCGAACATTAATAATCCCCACAACAGGCACAGATCACATGGATTAAGTTCAAACATTCACTAAAAATGTTCAAATGTTATGTTGATGATGTTGCCAGGCCAGGTTTCCTATCCTTCACGCCGAAAAGATCCCCCCCAATTTTTTCATTCACATTCGCATAACCAAGTTTAACATTCGAACATCAAGGTGTGACATTAGAATCTTAGGTTGTACACTTTCAAACGTAAATGAACTCAGGTTCCATATATATTGTCTAACAATTAACGCAGGAAATGTCCAACCAAATTTTTAAACACGTTCGAACGTGAAATTCCATGTTCACACTTCACCACAATACGTGCGAACGTACATTTGCATTATTCGAACGTGAATCACATATTTATATATTTTTTTAACAATAGTGGTTTATATTATATTATAATTACAATATGTATCATAATTATCTAAAATAGTAATGTATATATGACATAGTAATCTATATATTATATAGTATAGGGTATGTATTATATATTATTTACTAGTATATATAGTAATGTATAGTATATAATGTAGTAATATATAGTGTATTATAAGTTAGTATCTCATAATATATTGGTATATATAATTGTAGTTCATGATATATACCCCAACAATATATTAATAACACTAGTATATATAATATTAATATACTATTACACTGTGTACTAGTATATATACTATACAGTACACTGTGTACTAGTATATAAGTATATATACTAGTACATAGTATTATTAGTATAGCATATATTATTAGCTTATAATATATTAGTACATAACATTAGTTGTTAATTATACTTTCTTGATACATTAATATTCTTGATCGATAATCACATATTCACACTATATAACAACTATAATATCAATAATATTATTATTAGACTATATAATAAATAACAACTATTATATATTATATTATTCAGTACAAAATATAAAAAGAATTATCCTAGAGACGTTTGAACATATCGAGAATTAAATGACAAACGTTTGAACAACAGAATATAGCGTTCGCACGTTAAGGAATTAAGTGACAAACATTCAAATGTAAAAATAGTGACGTTCAGATGGCTTTCTCACTCATTAAGTGACGTTCGCACGTTAACACTATAACGTTCGAACGTTACGTGTATGTAGGCTTTTGCCCGAATGCGAAACGGCATTTCAAACAAATCCGTAACCCATTTTTCCTCTCGTCACCTCATTGTAAACCGTCGCTAAATCCGTCGCCGTGCCGTCAATCACCATCACAAAAGTGACAAAAGAGGTAAGCATCCCTCTTTAACCTTTGGGTAGTTTTTTTATGTTTATGGAGGTTTCAGGGGTTCTCAAAATCCATTGGTAGCCGAACTTTCATCTTAATTTTTTGACCACTACCAATGGGCAAACGGCCATCGTAGAAAACTTTGTTAAAGTGTATATTTCATTTCTATGCTGGCTTTTGGCCACTTTCATTGTGTTTGAGGTGTTAGCGAATGGCTGAGTCGACTCAACCATTTCTATCTCGTAACATTTGAACGTTACATCCTCACATTCGAACATTAGACCTTGCAAATGAGGAAGATCACATACTCATTTGCACATTAATCAAGTAAAGTGTGAACGTTCTACAATACGTGCAAACATATTGAGAGTACATGCAAATGTATATTTTACGTTCGAACGTACGTTTGTAACGTTTGCACGTATGATCGTTCATATTCTTGAGCAGCACATACGTTCGAACCTTAGTCTTACATGTGAACGTTATTTAACATTCGTTCGAATGTAAAACCTTTCTATTTCCAGAAAGGCCAGAAATGTTCTAAATAATAGTTAATGTACAATCAAACGTCTTAATAAATACATTCAAGAGCTTCCTCACATGCGAATGTATTTGTTTTGTACGTCCGAATGTAATAATTTCCTGTTTATTTTATTAATGCCACTTGAACATATACTTAGTTTAATTTGAACATGTGTTTGTCAGCATCACGTTCGAATGTAACTCATCTTACATTGGAATGCTTATCTTAGAGGAAATTAACGTGCAAACGTAAAGCCAAAAACGTTCGCACATATAACGTTAATGTTTGAATGTGATATTTTATGTTCGAGCGTGTTTCTGAAATAATTTAGATTATAGTACATAATATGCATCATAGTCCTGGTGACTAGGCTCAACTTCTGACAACTAGGAAAAGGGGGAAGGAAGGAATAAGCCAGGACAAGTCTCAAATCAGGGCTCGAACAGTGATGTCTGAACGAGAAGTCCTAATCAATTAGTTCGATGAACTCAGATGGAAGCATAAGTGCCTTAGAGACGTGTTCACTAGGAAAGGCTAGATTAGTATCTGCACATTGAGGGATAGCATATACCCCTCAATGGTTCAAGCGTTTTATATGGGAATGTGCTCCATGCCTCAGGATGCATTCTCTCACACCATGATAGTATGCGGTGTTCAGCTCGAGGTCTCGGTGGATGTCATCATCAAGCTTCTGGGGATCCATCACTTAGGTAAGACAATAATTGCAGGAGATGCTCAGCTTAGGGACGGTTTCTGAGTAGATACAGATGTAGGCACTCATGCATCATCTATTGGCCTACTTGACCGATCAGAGGCTGAAAGTACTGATGAGGAGGATGATGACCGAGATAAGGATTTCTACATCCTCTCTGGGAGAGACCAAGAGCAACTCGATAGGAAGAACTCCTTCAATCAGGTACAGCTCCTCCCTTTCTTCTGCAAGTTGCATCTTATTGTTGTAACAAATGTGGATCCAGTGGCACATAAGGCCACATTTAGTGCGAACTCACGCATAGTCCCTTATACGAGTGGAACGTGGAAAGCCTATCGTCTTGCCACTTCATATTTTTTAGAGGATCCATTACAAGGTGAGCGTCATCACCATGGACAACCTCTCATCTGGAGTCATCATTACCTCACTACTACTCGCCCAAAGTGTGCAACCCCAAGTGGAGGAGTGGCTAACAGAGCAGATCAGCCCCAAAAACAAGACCACACACAGTCGAAGCATTGGACAGGGGAGGGGGCATGCTCGACGTCAACCTGGCCCTGTACTAGATCTTGTTCCTCCGACCTACTGGGCCCGGTGTTGCTCCCCATATTGGGAGGACTAATCAGCCTCCGACTGATACATCTGTGGGAGATACGCAGCCTGCTTGGCTCGATGCATGCCCTGCTTAGGTTGATGTGATGATCTAAGATATTATAGTACACATCGACCAACAGATCACATTAGTACAATAGAGTGTCGCCAAGGTTGGCCATCGGTTAGATATTCTAAACGAAAAGGTCAACAGATTGACTGATGAGTTTAATATATATGTAAACAACTCCTACTAAGTATTTTTTTTACTTTTATCGTGTTGTTTAGAACATTTTATCATATTTTGTACTTTATTTTTATCATATGTAATGAACAATATTTTTTTTTATAGTGAAAAAAATTTCATTTCATCTAGGTATAAAACCCTAAAAAGGTGTACAATAGTGTTAATCAATGAAAATTACATTCTCAATGAAAGGAGGAACACTATTCCACCAAATATTCATATCTTCAATAGACCATGCATGAAAAGTGGGTTAAGGGTGATCCTCGAAGAGGCCTACAAGAAGTTATGAACTGGGTCTCTAGCTGTAGCTCAAACCTACAAAAGTGGAACAAGGCACACTTTGGCAAGGTTTATACTAAACTGAAAGATGCAAAAATCAAGTTGGCTTGGGAATAAGAGAAAGATCCAACAATTTTAAAAGCTAGTGAGGTTGGTGTTGCTGCTGAAGAAGTTCAAAAATGGATGGATAGAGAAGAGATAATGTGGAAGCAAAGGTCGAGAGCACTTTGGTTAACTGAAGGAAACCAAAATACTAAATTCTTTCATGCTAAAGCATCACAAAGAAGGAAAAAGAACTGTGTATCAAAGCTTATGGATGATGAGGTTCAATGGAAGGAAGGAGAGCAATGTGATCACTTGATTATTAATCACTTCTCTTCTCTGTTTACTTCTACAGGTTCTCGAGACTAAGATGTCATTATCAATAAAATGGAGAGAAGGGTATCTACTGATATGAATGAGGATCTTGTTAAAGAATATATAGCAGGAGAAGTGCATTAAAAGAGATGCACCCTTCTAAAGCCCCCAAACCTGATGGCATGCCACCTTTATTCTATCAAAAATTCTGGCATGAGATTGGGGAGTCTGTCACTACCGCTATTTTAAAAGCCTTGAATTCTTGTGAGTTTCCACAATCGGTGAATCACACATACATTACTCTGGTTCCTAAGAAGAAATGTCCTCAAAGAGTTAGTGATTTTTGACTTATAAGCTTATGTAATGTTATATATAAGCTAATGTCAAAAGTAATTGCTAATAGGATCAAGCAAGTTTTACTTGCTGTCATTTCAAATTCCCAATCTGCTTTTCTACCAGGAAGACTTATTACTGACAATGTGTTGGTGGCCTATGAAGTGCTTCTTTTCTTGAGGAGGAAGAAGAAAGGAAAGAAATGATTCATGTCCCTCAAACTTGACATGAGTAAAGCTTATGATAGAGTAGAATGGAGTTTTCTTGAAGCTGTGGTAAGAAAGCTAGGTTTCCATGACAAACTAGTCCAGCTTGTGATGAAATGTGTTATGACCCCTTCTTTCTCTGTATTGGTTAATGGATCACCAACTGGTTTTATTACCCCTACAAGAGGATTGAGGTAGGGAGACCCCATTTCTCCCTACTTATTTCTCTTGTGCACTGAAGGATTGGTTAGCTTATTAAGGTATGAGCTACAACCAGAGATACAGTTCATAACTTCTTGTAGGGCTCTTCGAGGATCACCCTTAACCCATTCCTCCTTAATAATTCTTAAACAATCAGCTTCCCCAATCCACATAGCCTCAACTCTAAAGGGCTTAGAACCACCCCTTCTGTTACTTACATCTTCTAACTCTAACCAAATAGGAAGATGATCAGAGTAAGATATAGAGACATGAGTGACTAAGGCCCTATTAAACAGGTTACACCAAGCACTATTACCAACAAATTGATCCAACCTCTCAGAGATCTGAGTTTCATCCTACCTACCATTGCACCAGGTATATCTTGTCCCATTGAACCCAAGATCTCTTAGTTCACAATCCATGCCCAGGTCATGTCTTGGGGAATCTAGAAGAGGTTCATCTAGGTGTTGTTGAGTATTTCAAGGAGTTCCATACTGAGAGTCCTATTTTGGATCAGGCGGATATTACACCTTTGTTGAGTTGTAGCATTTCAATGGAAGAGAATAACGCCCTTTGTATGGCTCCTTCGGAGGAAGAGATCAAAGAAGCTCTCATTTCCATTCCAAGACACAGCAGTCCTGGCTCTGATAGATTCGACTCGGCCTTTTTCATTGTCTGCTGGGATATTGTTAAATCTGACATTGTTGAGGCGGCAACAAATTTCTTCCAAGGTGCGCCTTTGCCCAGGTATTTTTCTTCCTCTTATATTGTCTTAATTCCTAAAGTGTAGGATCCTACTAGTTTTGATAAATTCCGCCCGATTAGTCTTTGTTCGGTGGCTTAAAAAATTTTCTCCAAGATCATAGTCAAACGTTTGATGCGACTTCTTCCTATTTTGATTTCTATGCAACAAAGTGCGTTTGTACCTGGAAGAAGCATTTTTTAAAATATTACCCTCGCCCAAGAAATGGTTCATTCTCTCCATAGGAAGATTTTTGGGGGAAATATTATAGTGAAAATTGATATGGCTAACACTTATGATCGGGTGGATTGGGCGTTCCTTTTGAGGGTTTTGGAGTGTTTTGGGTTCTCTACTAACTTTTGCAGATTGGTGGGGGAGTGTATCCAGTCACCTTGGTTCTCGATGATGATGCATGAGACTTATAAAGGTTTTTTCAAGTCTTCTCGTGGTTTGCATCAGGGAGATCCTTTGTCTTCTTATTTGTTTATTTTAATGGAGGAGGTGTTGACTTGGCTTTTGCGGAAAAATTTCGATGAGGGTCGCATTAAAAGTTTTTATCATCCTACAGGTGCCCCTCTTATTTCTCATTTATTATATGTTGATGACCTTTAGGTCTTTGCCAATGGCAGTAAGAGTTCAGTAAAAAGGCTTATGGGCACTTTGGGGACTTATGAGCATTGGTCTGGTCAAGTTATGAGCAAAGAAAAATCAACTTTCTTTCCTTTTAAGTTGATTAATGCTTCGAGGGTGCATAGCCTGGTGCGAGCTACAGGTTTTAAGCTTGGTCAGTTTCCTTTATCTTATTTGGGGGTTCCTTTGGTTTTTGGGAGAGTTACGACTCGCATTCTTGAACCCCTTGTGGAAAAAATTCGAAAGAAAGTGTCTGGTTGGAAGTTTAATTTACTCTTGCAGGGTGGGTGTCTTATTTTATTGCGTCATGTTTTATCGTCTATGGAAATCCATATTCTCGCTGTCATGAATGTCCAGTTGGTCACTATTCAGAAACTTAACTCCATTTTGTCGACTTTCTTTTGTGGTAATGTTAATGGTTCACCTAGATCTAAATGGAGAGCTTGGAGTAAGATTTGCAAACCCACTAGTGAGGGAAGGTTGGGCATTAGAGATTTAAAAGAGGTCCAACGTGCGTTTCATATGAAAATGGCTTGGTGTCTCCTTTCGGTGGACAATTTATGGTCATCCTTTTTTCGTGCGAAGTATATTAAGTGGAAACATGTGTCTACTGCTAGTCCGAAGGGATCAAACTTCTGGAGGGCTATGATTCCTGTCTTACCTGAGATATGTGATAATGCTAAAGTGTTGGTTCAAGGTGGAAATTATTCTTTCTGGTATGATTGCTGGCTAGCTTCCGAGCCTCTCTCGGATATGGTGGATATTGTTCATAATCAAGATCTTAAAATTCAGGATTGTTGGCTGAATAACAATTGGGATTTTGATTTGCTAGTTGATTTGGTTGGGGATAACAGGGCTGTTATCATTGCTTCCAATATTGTGGCTGGTAAGGAGGGGGAGGATATCTTTATTTGGAAGCCTAATACTGACGGTAATTTTTCTTCTAGCGCTTGGGAGATAATTAGGGTAAAGGGTGAGTCGGTGCCTTGGATGGATTGGATATGGCATAAGAGTATTCCTAAGAAGATTTCGGTTTGTACTTGGAAAGCAAGAATTAAATGCTTTGTTGTTGATGTACTAGTGCAAAACAGGGGGATAGCTTTAGCTTCTAGTTGTTACTGCTGCAAGAGAAAACAATGTGAAACATTAGATCATGTGCTTTGCTCTGGGGGTCTCGCCAAACAAGTTTGGGAGATTGCTTGTACAGCTTTTGGATTCTCTTGTATGCAAACTGTCACTTGGTGGGCTCGCGTTTCATCTTGGTTTGCTTGTGCTAAAAAATCATCGATTAAAGGGTTTCTAGTTGGTTTGGTGCCATGTCTGATTACTTGGAAACTCTAGCATAACAGGTGTAAGGCTAGGATGGGAGAAAAATCTCAAAGTGCCCAGAGTGTTTGGATTGCAGTTAAGTTCTAGCTTCATAGGCTAGACGGCGACGTTAGCAAGACAAGGACTTTGTCTCCGGCTAAGGAGCAGTTTCTTTCATCCCTCGGCCTGAAGGTAGTGCCAGTTTCGCTTAGGAGCCATAAGTGGTGGCCTTGCAAAAACCACCTGAGGGGTGGTTTAAGTTAAACTATGATGGTAGTTGTCGTGGTAACCCAAGGAATAGTGGTGGAGGTGGTGTGATCCGGGATTAGACGAGGAGAGTTAAGGGAGCTTTTTCGGCTTGCTTTGGGATTGGCACCAACAATGAAGCAAAAGTCAAGGTAGTTAGAGAGTATTGCTCTTTGTAAAAAGCTTAATTTTGTAAAAATTATTATTGAGAGTGACTCCAAGTTGGACGCGGATTGGCTCCGCAATAGAAAGTGCACTGTTTGGTATTTTTGGGATTTTTGGGAGGAGTTGCTAGAAGATCTTGTGGGGCTTAATGTTTTAGTTTTACATCAATTTCATGAGGGTAATGAAGCCGCAGATCTTCTAGCCCTTCAGGGTGAAGAGGGGCGTAATATCTGTTATGAGGATGATTGGGACTTATCACGCCTTTCGAAAGGTATCCTTTGGCTCAACAAATTGGGTCTTCCACGTATTCGTCTCTAGCCTTTTGGTTTCATTTGAATGTTTGTATGTACTAACTTTCTTTTGCAGGGTGCTTAGGTTTTTATGTCTTTGCAGTGTATTTTTTAGAGTTTCCTTAGTCTTTTTTTTATAGGAGTTTCCATGTTTTGATGCCTGGGTTGGGGTTTTTTGTATATATTTGTAACCCTCAGGTATCGGGCGTTGTAACCACAGTTTTCCTCCGCCATAAGTGAGGGTAATCAAAAAACTTAGAATACCATCCTCTTTTAAAAATAAAAAACCAAACGAGCAGTGTCCCTACTAACTACCACCTTTTGCACCATACTTCGTAAGATCTAGGACCATATTTAGTGTTATCAATTAACATGTAGCATTTTTAAGTAACTTCCACTACAAGATATTTTGCTTTTAGGGATGAAATTTGCTAGGGACGAAATTTAATTCCATCCCTAAAAGTAATTATTGGAGACGAAATTCAAAACTTAGCTGAGTTTCTAAATTAGTTCGAATGGATAAATATTCATTCAAACTATACATTTTTTGACGAATAAAATCATCTAAAAAATGTAAAACTATTCGAACTAAAAAAAATAAATTCGAGCAAGGAATTAATGCCTGTTTGAATAGTATATAATCTGTTCAAATAATAATCTTGGTGGGAAATTAATTTATTTTTCCCGAGGAAAGCTCATAACCTTTTGAACTTACATTTATTTGTTTGAATGAGAGAAATTTGGTGGAACAATGTGGCAAGAAAGTTGCTAGACCGTTTGAACAAAAAAAATATCGGTCGAACCAGTTCGAATGAATTCAAACACCACATTTATTCATTCAAACAACTAATTTGGTTGGAAATAATATAAAAATTGTTTATCATCATTAATTTGTACATATATTTTTTCCATTGAAGTAATAAATATTTTTTCCATCAATTTGTTATCATTTTCAAAATATAAAAATGTGTATATATTATATATTATAATTTGTGGTGAGTTAAAATATTTAAAAATTCATAAATTAATTTTATGTAATTAATTTCAAAATTTTTTAGTAATTTCTTTTAAGCTAAATTTATATGAATATAACTTTAAAAATAGTATCATTTTTTATATTATCATGAACGGCAAGTAAAATGGAAAAAATAAACAAGGTAGCAAACACGAAAATAAAAATCATACATTAATTACATCCCAAATATATAATGTTCAATACAACATAAAAAAAAGTAAAATAATAACTAAAACAATCTATTTGCTAAGTATATCAACATCCTCTTATAATATTTTAATGCTTCCATCCAGATCCCTAAGCTTCTCCATGATATTAGATCTCCTAAGTTAATATGAGTTTCTCTCTCTCTCCTCCAGTAGGCGACAGAGGAGAAGTTAGTTAGTCTCCGTTATTCCCGTGTGGAGTAAAGGGAGTCGAAGTTGCCATTGACGGTGGTGGTGAAGGTAGAGTGATGGAGGAAATTGAAGTTGAATGGGAGCGGTTAAGGCTGAATGATGAGGAGAGTATTCCGATAGCAGTAGATTTGGGAAACATGGAGGACTTACGGAAAAAGGGGGAAAGGAGTTTAGTTGGTAGAATCTGCTCAGATCAAACAATTGGTAAGGAAACTGTGAGAAAGATGATGGAGAAGATATGGCGAGTCAATATGAGCATGGAGTTTACTGAGATTGGAACAAATACATTTGTGGTGACATTTGCAAATCGAGGAGATAGAAACAGAGTTCTATCGGGCTGTCCGTGGCTGTTTGAAAGCTATTTGTTTGCCCTGAAACCTTTTGATGGAAGCACGCAGGCTCATCTCCTGGATTTCTCAACGGCGAACTTTTGGATTCAGATGCACAATCTGCCATTGGGAGGAATGAATTGTAAAATGGGGGAGATGATTGGTAAATCCATCGGGAAGGTTTTAGAAGTGGAAGGTGAGGAGAATGAGATGGCCTGGGGTCATTACTTGAGGGTGAAGGTGGAGTGTGAGCTTACAAAACCTTTAGCCCGAGGACGAACGGTGAATTTTGAAAGGAAGCAGATCTGGATTCCTTTTAGGTATGAAAAATTACCTAGAATTTGCTTTCGATGTGGCTGTATAATGCATTCTAAGCAGGGATGTTTGAGTGGAGAGGAGGGAGGTATAAATGTAGAGGTTGATTCAAAACAATTTGGAGCTTGGATGAGGGCCTCAAACTCTAGACGTAACCGAGGAGATAGGCAATCAAAAACATCAGGAATGGAAGGAAGTTCTACTAATGTAGATCGAGGGGATAATGAAGAAGAGGTGGCAGGTGGAGATGTATCAAGAGAGGACAAGGGGAGGAGGAAAGAAGGTTTAGAGACAACAGAGGTGGCTGAGATGAATTCTGCTGTGGCTGAGGTGGCTGAGATAACACAAGGGGTTGAGGAACAGATGATGATCAAAGTAGGAAAAGCCTTGGTATCAAAAACAATTACTTCAACAGAAGATCTAAAGGAGGTTTTATCACCTATTTCTGCTAATGAATCCTACTCAGGAAGCTTGAAGAATGATAGTGCACTGAAGAAGGGGAGAACTAGTAGCTGGAAAAGAAGAGCTCGTATCCAAAAAACACTTGGTGAGTCTCAAACTTCTAATCTCAATTTGAAAAGAAGGGATGTTGGTAATGTAGATGAGGTGGAGCCTATGGAGGGAAGGGGGAAAAGACTGAGAAGGGGAAGTGTGGGGATGAGAGGTATGAATACAAATTGTATGGTGGAGGCTGCTGAGCAGCCCCACCAAGACCAATGAAAACCTTAATTTGGAACTGCCGAGGGCTTGGCAACCCTCGGACAGTTCAAGACCTTAACCTTTTGGTTAAGGTGAAGAGGCCGGGTCTGGTTTTTTTGATGGAGACAAAGGTTAAAGCTAGAAGAGTGGAGGGATTAAAAAACAAGCTAGGAATGGATGGTTGTTTTGTGGTTGATCCTTTGGGAAGGAGGGGAGGTCTTGTTCTATTCTGGAATGCTGAAGTAAAGGTGGAGATTATTAATTTTTCTCAATGGCACATCAATGCCACTGTTAAAAATGATAAGTTAGCAGAATGGATTTTTACTGGCTTTTATGGGCACCCTGAGGCAGCCAAAAGGAAGTTCACATGGGAGCTATTGTCTAGGTTAAAACCTAGTGAGGGAAGAGCTTGGTGTGTTGCAGGGGATTTTAATGAGATTTTGACACAAGGTGAAAAGAAGGGTGGACAGCTAAGATCTGAGGGCCAGATGGGAATGTTTCGAGAGGCTCTAGAAACGAATGATCTCTTTGATATAGGTTATGTGGGGGACTGCTTTACATGGAGCAATGGACATAATGACCATACTTTTACAAAAGAGAGACTTGACAGATATATAGCAAACAAGGAATGGAGAGAAAAATTCCACTTAATTAAGGTGGAGGGTCTGGTTGCGAGGAGTTCAGACCACAAACCTATGCTCATGACTGCAAGAAGTGAAAGGATGGTGGAGAGAAGAAGAAGGTTCATGTTTAAGTTTGAAGCCAGTTGGTTAAAGGAGGAGGATTGTGAGAAAGTAGTGAGGAAAGTTTGGGAAAAGAAACAGTTAACACTTGAGCCTATAAAGCAGGTGCAGAATTTGTTGCAAAAATGCAGTGGTGAGTTAACAAAAGGTTTCAGAAGGAAGGACAAGGAAAGGGAGGGGAATATTGAGCTATTAACAAAGAAGATAAAAGAATTGCAAGATATGGAGGGCCCTGAGGTTGTAGCCGAATTAAGAGAACTTAAGGAAGAGGTTGGGAAATTGTTTGAGCAGGAGGATCTGAGATGGAAGCAGAGGGCAAAAATGAATTGGTACAAGATGGGAGACAAGAATACAAAGTTCTTCCATGCTTGTGCCAATCAAAGGAAAAAAAGAAATAAAGTGCTTTTTGTGAAGGATGCTCAATCAGTTTTGAGAACTGAGGAGAATGAGATAGCTGAGGCTTTTAAAAGGCACTTTTCTGAAGTTTACAGAACTGAATCCCCACCAAGGGAGGCAATAGAGGAATGCATACGTCCTATCAATAAAAGAGTAACAAGCTGCATGAATGAGAAGCTGGAGAAAAGATTCAGTAAGGAGGAAGTGGAGGCAGCTTTAAGAGATATGGGCCCTTATAAATCTCCTGGTCCTGATGGCTACAGTGCATGCTTTTACCAGAACTTATGGGGGACTGTGGGTGAAGAAATTAGTAAAGCAGCTTTGAGTTTTCTGAATGATGGCAAGATTGAAAAAACTTTGAATTTTACATACATAGCATTAATTCCAAAGCTGTCCGAGCCTGTGGAGGTGGGGGATTTCAGACCAATAAGCTTGTGCAATGTCTTGTATAAGCTTATTGCAAAAGCCTTGGCAAATAGATTGAAGAATGTGTTAAATGGGGTGATCTCACAGAATCAGAGTGCCTTCATTCCAGGTAGATTAATCACGGATAACATAGTTGCAGCTTATGAAGCACTTCACTCTATGAAAACTAGACTAAAGGGTAAGATGGGGACGATGGCTCTGAAGTTAGACATCACAAAAGCCTATGATAGAGTTGAATGGTGCTATCTTGAGGCAATAATGGTGAAAATGGGCTTTGGAAGGAGGTGGACAAATTTGATCATGTCATGTATTACCACTGTCTCCTATGCAGTGTTGCTGAATGGACAACCTGGTGAGGTGATTATTCCATCGAGAGGACTGAGACAAGGTTGTCCTCTTTCTCCTTATCTCTTCTTATTATGTGCTGAAGGTTTGAGTGGTTTGATAAATGAGGCAGCAGGGGCAGGGTTGATTAGAGGTGTGGCAGTAGCAAGAGGAGGAGTGAAACTCACTCATCTCCTCTTTGCTGATGACTGCATCATCTTTGGAAGGGCATGTTGGGAGGAATGGGTGAAAATAAGAAGTATTTTGCAGACATACGAAAGGGCCTCAGGGCAATGTCTTAACAAACAAAAGACCACCATTATGTTCAGCTCAAATGGAAGGAAAAGGGAATGGGGAAGGATCATAACAGATTTGGGTGCTCGAGTTCAGCATAGTTTTGAGAAGTATCTAGGTTTACCTGCAATAGTAGGGAAATCCAGATATGATACTTTCAGAGGTATTAAAATAGAGTGTGGCAGAGATTGAACAACTGGAAGAATCAATTCTTGTCTCCTGCTGGGAAAGAAGTTCTCTTAAAGGCAGTGATTCAATCGATCCTTACTTACTGCATGAGTGTTTTTGCACTACCAAAAAAACTATGTAAGGAGATTGCTGCTGAGATGGGGAAATTCTGGTGGAGCTTCAAAGGAAATGACAAAAAGATAAGGTGGATGGGATGGGACAAAATGGGAGTTTCAAAAAAATGTGGTGGTCTCGGATTCAGGGAACTTGAGAGCTTCAATAAAGCTCTTCTAGCAAAGCAGTGTTGGAGAGTTCTTCAAAATCCTGAATCTATTACTGCCAGGGTATTACATGACAAGTATTTCAAATCTACTGGTGTGTTGGAGGCAAAGTTGGGCAGTAAACCTTCTTTAATCTGGAGGAGCTTGTGGGGAGCTATGGATTTACTAAAAGAGGGGCTTGTGTGAAGGGTGGGTAATGGAGAGAGTGTTAAAATATGGGGTGATAGGTGGATTCCTCAAATGTCCTCTTACAAAATACAATCTCCTGTCAAGTGCTTCACTGAGATTGATAGGGTGGCAGTGCTCATAGATAGGGAAAAGGGTGAGTGGAAGAAGGAAGTGGTGGAAAAAGTTTTCAACGAAGTGGAGGCTGGGATTATATGTGGTTTAACTGTTAGTAAAACTGGTAGACTAGATAAACAAATATGGGCACCTTCAAAAAATGGGACTTATAGTGTGAAATCTGCTTACCACTTTGAAATGCAAAGAAGGAAGAGGCTGCTGGGAGAGTCCTCGAAGGATAATACTGCAGATGAAGGATGGAGCGACATTTGGAGATTGAAAGTTCCAGGAGTTACAAAGATCTTCATATGGAAAGCTCTAAACAATTGCCTGCCAACTAGAAGGAATTTATTAAAGAGGAAAATACTTGAAAATGCTTGCTATCCCATCTGTAATCAGTGTGAAGAAACTATATGTCATGTTCTGTGGAGTTGCGATGCAGCAGTGGATGTTTGGGCAGAAGGTAGTAGTCCAGTTCAGAAGTGGCCATCAGAAGAAGTGGATTTTGGGTTTGTATGGAGGAAAATGACACTATCTCTGAGCATTGAAGATTTGGAATTGATTGCTATAGTCTTGAGGAATATCTGGTTAAGGAGAAACAGATTTATATTTGAATCATGCTTTAATAGCCCTGCAAGCATTTTTAAGCAAGCTGAAATGATTAAAGCTGAGTATATGGCAGCAAACAGTACAGAATGGCCAAGAAGAAATTGTGCAGAAAGAGAGATGGTGAGATGGAAGAAACCTAGGGAGAGGGTAACAAAAGTCAATTGGGATGCTGCTTTTCTGAAAGAAAATAAGAGGATGGGAGGTGGAATTGTGTGTCGAGATCACGAAGGAAATATTCTGCTATCTGCTTGTATACCACAGTTAAGAGTTATGTCAGCAACTCAAGCAGAAGCTACTGCTTTATGGAATGCTATGAAGATATGTGATGAGCTGCAGATGGGTGAAGTTGAACTAGAGGGTGACGCTTTATGCATTGTAAAAACTGTTAATGATAGAAATGAAAATTGGGAATGGGGAGGTCAGCTAATTGAAGATATCCGGAGTTTATTACATAATAGACCTCAATGGCTAGTTACTCATACTTTTAGAGAGGCAAACAAAGCAGCTGATTTTTTAGCAAAGCTTGCATTGAATATAGATGAAGAGGTAATCTGGATGGAAGATGGCCCTGAGGGTCTGTATAGTTTGATTTTACAGGACAAAAATGTAATTGATTCTTCTTAATGAAATACTGAGGTATGTTTTGATTCAAAAAAAAAAAAAAAAAGCTTCTCCATGATAAGCTCAATGAACTCCACAAACAGAGTTCGTACCTAATCCAAAGTAGCCCCAAGAGGCTGTCTCTCAACAGCGGCAGTACTACTAGAAGTTGGATCGATGGGAGGGACACTAGGCTGTTCTAGTGCAGTTTTCCGCAAGTGCCCTTTGCTCTTGCTAAATGTGATCTTGTTAAGGGGCCCTATCTGTGGTGACCTCCACTCAATCGCAAACGCTGTAACCCCCTATCGGATTAGGAGGTCAAATATCAGCAGTGCAAATGGTAGACTACCTCCACTGGAATAGCGTGACTCCGATTGAATACGAAGGAAGAAATACAATGCCAGATCAATGGGGTCTCTTATGCTATCCGTAACAAAAATCTGGCTTGGTCAATCCCGAAATCAGTCTTATATTTTTTCGGATCGATATTATAGTCAACAATCAAATTAAGCATTCTGAAAAATGTTATATAATTGGCCTGTCGGATCACCTTGTTCCCATCATATGGAGGAGCCGAAGGGTCTCACACTAAATGACTCACTTGATTGTCTGTGAGACCATCATCAGGTAGATCCTCATCCTCACTACCATCTTCACTAGCATCCGGCTCTACATTCAGGGTTAGCATGGAGGATGTGGCCGATGTGTCGGAATCAGATGATATAGCCACTGGTCCCAGTGTAGCCACTACAGGATATGCGGCGCCCATGCACGGGATGTCAAGGAACTCGGCAATAATGAGGGAGAGAAAGTAATACTTACTCCCCGGACCGAGAAGGTGTAGAATAGAGCATCAGTGTTATCCTCTCTCATGGCACCGTAAAACTCACCAACCATCTCTGGATATGTAATCCCTGGTTGCTAACAAATCGGTGTCCATCCCCGCTCGGTGAAGATGGACTGTATGCTCTGTTCCTCCCATGAAAGATCAGAGAAGTCAGACAAAATGATCTTATGCTCAACAAGTATAGGCCTCGTCTCCTGAGCATGAGCTGCTCCACTACTTTGGCCGGGCTAATCTCGTGCACGTTTTCTTCCACTGGATGCCATTAGTAAACTGTTTAACCACAAGGAAAGTAAGAATATAATTAACCATAATATTTAAATTATATTATTGAAGAATTATACTATATTGAACTAAATTGAAATAATTAGTTTGAACGAAACATATTCTGTTCAAACTAGTAAAATCTATTCGAATGGACTGTTATGTTCATTCGAACTGGCAATTTGTATTCATTCGAACGAATTTATTTTATTCGAACCAAAATAAATCTATTTGGCAACTGAGCGTTCAAACGGACTAGAGTTAGTTTGAACGAGAACACGCCAAACAGCCATGGCTGAGTCGACTCAGCCCCGAACGAAAAAACCCAATTTAGATGTTATCCTTTGTTTTAATCGATAGAAATGATTAATGAGTGACACCCAGTCATTTCTACCGATTATTTTGTACTTAAATCTATGGCGTACACCAAAATTGGGGATTACGGATTCGAAATCCATACCCCCCCCCCCAAAACACAACCCATTCGAATATAAAACCAAACAATAGATGTGGAGACTTGACCCATACCTCTTAGAAGTTCAAATATGGGGTTGCTATGACGGTTGAGTGGTGGTTTTCACTGCTGAGATACGAGGTGAAATCGTTGCTCTTGACGGAGAATAGTTCAAACTGGAGTGATTTGTTTTATTGTATTCGAATTTGGTATATAATGACCATGGCGTCTTGTTCAAACGGGATACATATCCGTTCAAACAGTTATTATACTAATATATTTCTAATTATATTACTAATAGTAATATATAATAATACTAATATTACAAAGTACAAAAGTATAAAATTAAAACTAATAATAGTATTATAATACTTTTATTTAATATATTTAGTATGTTATTTGTAAATATACGTATTCTATTACCTATAACATACTAAGTACTTAGTATAATTACAATGGATTAATTATATAGCTACTATATATAAGTTACGATAACTATACACATATAGTTTATATAATATTATAACACTAACTATAGTTACTAGTTACTATTATAAGTTAGGATAAGTAGTATACAAGTACTTAATATAATTAATATATATTAATAAGTACAAGTACTTGTAATTATACAAGTACTTAATATAATTACTATACAAGTTAATATAATTAATATATATAGTACTCATTAGGTATATAGCCACTATAATATAAGTATTATATAGTTACTATATAGCTATAGCTATTAAGTTATGATAACTATACTCATATACGTTATATAATAATATAACACTAATTATAGTTACTAGTTACTATTATAAGTTATGATAACTATACTTCTTATATTTTATATAACAAGGTACCAAGTTATATAATTAATAGTGCAAAATTAGAAGTAACATATAGTTACTATATATATTAGTAAGTTATGATAATTATAATCATATAGTGCGATATAATAATATAACACTAACTAATGTATAATAATATTTATTGATGTAGGTTGTATCGAAATATGGTGAAAATTCAAAAGAAATTCCACCAGAATTGTATACTCTGGCATATGGTCCGTTCCAGAGGACCATCCAATACTCAGGATATTTGGTGAATAGATATAGATTTCACACAACTGATAGAGAACGATATAGGAAAACTCAACATTGTGGGGTTGTAATTGAAGGAAGCTATAGGAATGATAACATTGACTTCTACGGAATTGTGGAAGATATCATAGTGTTAAAATACGTGGGGGAATATATGGTATGGTTCTTTAAATGTAATTGGTGGGATGTCTTAAATCCTAAGTTGGGAATGCGTAACGATGATTATTTTGTAAGTTTCCATATATCTCGCCCATGATATGAGGAGGATCCCTTCATTATCGTTTGTTAAGCGAATCAAGTTTTTTATTTAGATGATCTGGAGTACAAAAACCCATGGCAAGTAGTGGAGAAGTTTGCACCAAGAAATGTATATGATTACATTCCAGAGGCAGACTAACCACATAAAGAAGTTGATAGTCCAGCAAATAAAGAAGCATATCAAGAAAACAAAGTAGGCATCAATTTATTTGTTGATCTAAGCCAATATGATATGGTCACATTGCGTAGAGAATATGTTCAACCTGAAGTAATTGAGGGTGAAATATGGGAAGAAAATGAATCAACTGAAGTGTCTAGTGAGGATGAAGGCGACTGGTCCAGCAAAACGGATAGTGAATGAATTTCAAATATGAATTTTTGTAAATATTATTCTTATAAATATCCGTAATGTTTGTTTGAATAATAATTTATTACAATTTCAAATAGATATGCCTCCTAAATATAAAGCAACACATGTTCCATCCCATCTTACTGACTCCCTGTGTAGTTCACCTGTCATGAATAGTGACCCAACAGCACCAGACCCAGAACAGCGTATTTTATTAAATTAAATAACAAAATTTACTCTCAATTTAAGGAATATATCTATAAAATAAAATAATTTAATTAAAATACATGCTTTAATTGCTGTATATATTGTTATTGTAAGCCAGTACCGAAATAGAGGCACTACGAGGGGTGTCTGCATAGAGAAAGTAAGAAAAGTGAGTAAAATTAAAGTTGATATTCTTGATGATCACACTAGTGGCTCTGAAGATTCGGCAGCGTGACCTGCTTTTTATGTTAGTACGCTTACTCACACGTATACACCGATTGCTACATCCTCTTGCTCTAAAGTTTTCCATGATGTGAAAGACCACATAAAAACTCGTTGCTTGGTAATAAGCTACATCTCAAGCAACTAAGTATATAACATGTTACCTTCAAGTTACTTTGTATTTATACTAATTGTTTATAATTTTTTAAATGATGAGTTTGAGTTTAATTTTGGCCAACAAGATGATCGATAAACGGTTGAGAAACTGATGTTGAATGCATTCTGGAGGTACAAAGGTCAATGTCATGCACACTATAAGAAGTTTAGTACTACTTATGGGAAAAGGTATGCCAAAATCAATTCCAAACAATGCTACCAAACAAATGGGAAAAGGTTTGTGATATGTTTGAAGGTCCTACTTATCAGGTAATTTCGCTGCTATTTTTTTTAATAGTATATAATAGATGTATTAAACATATAGACATAATATATTTTTTTTAGCAATGGAGTACTGTGAACAAAGCAAATAAATCAAATTTAACAATACACCATCATGCAGTTTCTTGATTTTTTCATCATTTGTCTAACAAAATGGTAAATTATTCTAGTCCCCGTTAAATATTAATATATAATGTACTTTTCTAATTTATGTTCTAATATAGATTCTCCTTTTGCAGAAAGAAGGAAGTCTTGCTGACTATGATCTGACCTAATTGTATGTTAAATTACATAAAAATCGTGATGGTGTTTGGACCAGTCCTGAAGCAGAGGCAAATTATGTAAACTTAAGTTTCTTTAATTCCATTTTGACATAATATTTTTGTTACTTTTACTAATTTTAATGTTTTTATGTTTGTAGGACAAGATTATATGTCTTAAGGAAACTGTTGCGGATCCATTTGATGCATCATCTGTCAACGATATTCAGATCTTTTCTCAAGTTTTTGGGTCACATTCTGGATATTTAAGGGGCTTAGGACATTGCAGAAAGCCATCCTCAACATCATCATCCTCTTCTCGAGCTAGATTGAATAACGACAAGACTAAGAAATTTGAGGAAACAACACTTGAGATGGAACGATTTAGGTCCAAGGAAAAAGGGTTACTGACCTGATTAGATCAAGTAACGTATCTTGAGGCGAGATTAGAAGAGAACATACAGAGGAGACTGGGGATGGAGGTACAAAAAGCTATGCTTGAACAGTTGTAGTCAATTCCCAAAACTCTATACTACCACCACAATCTTAAAATTTATTTTTTCTTTCATTGTCTTTCTATTATTATGTTCCAAAATATTTGAACAATTGATGTTTGAATTACAATTTGTCTAATACTAATATAGTATTTCTAATTGATTAAATTTTGTTCCGTATGATTAATACCGTTCGAACGGTAAATTACCATTTATAAAGCCATTCAAATAAAAACAGACCCATTCGAACAAAAAATAACCAATTCAAATGATAAACGAGAAATACAGTTCGAATGGACATAATTTATATTTGAACAAAAGTCATTCGAACAAAATTTATTGGTTCGAACACTCCATTCTTTCGAATAGGATCAAAAATGGTTATTTGTTCGAATCAAGATTTTAATTTGTTCGAATGAACGGGTAGATTCAAACTGACAAATATTCTATTTGAACAATTTTTTGAGACAAAATTGGTTCATCTAACAAAAAAAATTCTCGTTCAAACAGTTTTAACTAGTTTTGCCAAACTTCATCCCTAAAAGTGTTTTCTTGAGATGAAAATTAAATTTTGTCTCCAAAAGTCTTTTGAGACGGTCTTTTAGAGACAGACAAAAAAATTTCATCTCCGAAATGCTTTTGGGTGGAAATTGGGGTTTTTTGTCTCACAAAACCATATCTCTTGTAGTGAGCTTCTATCATTTAGATTTGTAATGTCATCTTCACCTTTTAAAATTTAAGCGATGTATATTATACTAAGAGAAATGATACTAGTTATTTTGAATTTATCATACTTAGTTACACCAACAAATGTGATACATTTTAAGTAATTTTCTAGTTAACGGTTGATGAAGGAACACTATAAGAGATTGGGTTTTTTTAGTCGAATTATTTTGTCTCAAAAATCCCAATGTTAGTCCCAAAATATTTTTTGAGACGAAAAAATTTCATCTCTATATTGCCTCGAAAAGCCTGTCTCAAAAGGTTTTTGGAGACTTTTCATCTCAAAAACCCGTTTGAATGGAATCCTTACAATTCGAACCGACACGTACTGTTCGAACTATAAGAAATTTTGATTCGACCTAATAACCATATTTGATCATATTCAAATGGACAAAGTGTTTGAAAAGATTTTAAGCATTCAATCTAATACATTTTTCAAAAGACTTATTCATGTTGTTCAAAAATATTTTTTATTGTTCGAACAGCCGTACAGATTGTATTTCTCGGCTGTCATTCGAATGGGTCTATTTTTGTTCGAATGAGTCTGTTTTTGTTCGAATGGATTTATAAATGGTAATTTACCGTTCGAACTGTTTATTTACTGTTCAAATGATATTAATCATATAGAACATAATTTAACTAAAAATATGATACTAATATTACACAAATTGTAATTCAAACATCACAATTGTTCAAATATTTTGGAATATCATAATAGAAAGATAATTAAAGAAAAAATAAATTTTAAGATTGTGATGATGTCATAGAGTTTTGGGACATCATTGAATGTCATTGTTCAAATATTTTTTGCTTATTCAACTTCAGCCTCTTCTACATGTTCTCTTATAATCTCGTCTCTAAATTCGCTGCTAAATCTAATAGGGTCAGCAACTCTTTTTCCTTGAATCTCAAGTCTGGCTTTCTCTAATTCCTTAGTCTTGTCGTCATTCGATCTAGCTCGAAAAGAGAATGATGATGTTGAGGATGGCTTCACACAACGTCCTAAGCCCCTCAAATATCCAGAACGTGATTCAAGAGCTTGAGAATGGATCTAAGCATCATTGACAGATGATTCATCAAATGGATCCGCAGTAGTTTCCTTAAGAGATATCATCTAGTTCTACAAAAAAACAAATATTAAAGTTAGTATAAGTAACAAAAATATTATTAAATAATGGAATTAAAGAAATTTAAACTTACATAATTTGCCTCTATTTCGAGACTGGTTCAAACATCATCACGATTTTTATGTGCTTTAACAGACAATTAGGTCAAATCATAGTCAACAGGACTTTCTTCTTCCTACAAAAGGAAAATCGATATTAGAACTTAAATCAGAAAAATGTATTATATATTAATATTTAACGGGGAGACTATAATAATTTACCAATGTTTTAGACAAATGATGAAAAGATCAAAAACCTGGATGATGGCGTATCGTTAAATCTGGCCTATTTGCTTTGTTCACAATACTCTGTTTCTAAAAAAAATTATGTCTAAATGTTTAATACATCTATCATATACTATTCAGAAATGATAGCAGAGCAAAATTACCTGATAAGCATGATCTTCAAACGTATCATATACATTCTCCTGTTCGTTTGGTGGCATTACTAGGAATGGATTTTGGTGCACTTTTTTTATAGTAATGAATTTCTGATAGTGTGTATGACATCAACCTTTGTACCTCTAGAATGCATTAGACATCAGTTCTTTAACAGTTAGTCGATCATCTCGTCCGCCAAAATTAAGTTCAAACTCGTGCTTTAAAAAATTATAAACAATTAGTATAAATATAAAGTAACTTTAAATTAACATGTTATACTTAGTTTTTTGAGATGTAGCTTATTACCAGGCAACAATTTTTTATGTGATCTTTCACATCTTGGGAAACTTTAACCCAGGAGGACGTAGCCATCGGTGCATATGTGCGAGTAAGGGTACCAACATAAGAAGCAAACCAAGATGCCGAATCTCCAGAGCCACCGGTGTAATAATAAGGGTACCAAGATGCTTCTTCATTTGCTTGACTATTAACTTCTTCATGTGGTTTGTCTGCCTTTGGAATGTAATCATATACATTTGTTGCTGCAAACTTATCACTATCCGCCAGAGGTTTCTATACTCCGAATCATCTAAATAAAAAACTTGATTCGCTTGGCAAACGAGAACGAAAGGATCGTCTTCATACCATGTGCGAGATGTATTGACACTCATAAAATATTCATCACTACACAGTCCCAACCTAGGATTTGAGACATCCTACCAATTACATTTAAACAACCAGACCATATATCCCCCCACGTACTTAACGCTATGATACCTTCCACAATTTCGTTAAGGTTAATGTTATCATCACCATGGCTTCTTTTAGCTACTACCCTACAATTTTAAATTTTCCTATATCGTTTTCTGTCAGCTATGTGAAATCTATATACACACATCAAACATCCTGAGTATTGGATGGCCCACCTAGACGGACAACATGCCAAAGCATAATGTTCTAATGAGATTTCTTCCAAATTTTCGCTATATTTCGATATAACCTAGATCAATCAATATTATTTTAGTTATATCAATGTTAGATAGAAAAAAATGGAGTTTAGTGCTATGAAGTTCGTATTATAAGATATTTTTACAGCAATATTGTATGTTCAAACCACAAGGCGAATTTCTCTTCATGCGTCTTTTCAACCTCAGTTACTCCATTCGTGTGAAGTTGTTGTATATGTTTGTTGCGCATATTCATATGAACTATTAATTTGTATCAAGTTATACAATATTATTATACATGAACTTAAAGATACTATTGATTTAGATGTTCATTACTAAGCTCAAGTAGTCATCAATCTCTGCACGATTATTCAAGACAAACTATCGAGCTCTTTCAAACTCTTACACACACAGGTCATATCCCTCTTGTGCGCCTATGGGGCGTATGGTCTAAGAAAACACGAAAAATACCGATGAGACTCTCATTTGTCCACCTTTATAATTTCGATCCGATCTCGTAAATTTAGTATCAACCCCATCGAAATACATTGAGCAAAGGGAATGCCACTCATTATCAATGTACAACTCTACAATCAAACTTTCTGGACAAACTTTATTTCCCACAAATCGTTTAAGTTTTTCCAAAAATCATTTAATAAGATACATCCATCTATACTGAACCAGGCCAGCGACTAAAATCTCATGACGTAAGTGCACAGCCAAATGAACCATTACATCAAAGAATGAAAGCGGGTACAAACTCTTCAATTTGCACAATATCACTGCAATGTTAGCTTCCAATTTTAACAATGAATCAACTTTCAATGTTCTATTACAAATGTCCCTGAAAAATCTCCCTAATTCTGTGAGAACTGTACGAACATCTCAAGTAAACTTTCCACGCACACCAACCGGTAACAGACACTGCAGAAATACATGATAGTCATGACTTTTAAAACCAATTATCTTCCAATCATAAGTTCGAACACATCTTGATATGTTTGAAGCATAGCATCAGGTAATTGGATTTTCATGAACCAATCACAGAATTTCTCTCATCATTTGAAAGTATATTCAATCCAATGGGCATTTAAGCTAACAACCCATTATCTTGCAAATGCAACTCCGGTCTTATCCCCAACTCTTTTAAATCTTTTGTCTTCCCTTCTATTAACATCAGAGTATTCAATATATTCTCACATATATTTTTCTCAATGTGCATAACATTTAGATTGTGGCACATGTCAAGGTAGACTAGTATAGCAACTAAAAAAAGTATTTTTTTTTTATCCAATTCAACTCCATTACTTGTCATTTTCTCTTTCAAACTCTTGCATATTTTCCAAATCTGTTTTCTGAAACAACCCCCAAGTGCGATAATATCAATCCCAGAAAAATCTGGCCGTGATGACTTGCACTCAACCCTTCCATCAAACATCGTTCTATTTGACTTATGTGATCTTGCATGGGAGGGATGGAGCATACACTCCGTCATCACTGACCGGGGATGGACACCGATCTATCAGCAGGGGGGGACTGCATATCTAAAGATGGTCGATGAGTTTCACCGTGCCATAGGAGAGCATGACGTTGATGCTCTATGCTACACCTTAGCGGTCTAGGGAGTGAGTATTACTTTCTCTCTCTGCATTATTGTTGAGTTTCTTGATATTCCGCGTGTGTCTGGCACATATCCTGAAGCGGCTGTAGAGGCTGCGGCGGCTACATCAGGAGCAGTAGCTGCACCATCTAATACGAACACACCGGCCTCATCATCATCACTAGCACCGAATGTAGAGACCAATGAGCCGGATGCTAGTTCGAATCATAGTGACGGCGAGGATCTACCTGATGATGGTCTCACAGATGAATAGGTCCGCAACTATTGCTAAACCCTTCCGTTCCTCCATATGATGGCAGCAAGGTGATCTGACAGGCCGACTATGTAACATTTTTCAGAATACTTAATTTGATTGTTGGGCATAACATTGAACTAAAAAAATACAAGACTAATTTCCGGATTGAGTGAGCCAAATTTTTGTTGTAGATAGCATGAGGGGAGCCGATTGATCTGGTATTATATTTCTTCATCCGCATTTGATCGAAATCACGCTATTTGAGTGGAGGTGGTCTACCATTTGAACTGCTGATATCTAACCTCATACTCCGATCGAGGGTTATGGGGCAAGGGACTGAGCGGAGTTCACCACATATGAGACCCCTTAACAAGATCACATTCAATGAGAACAAGGGACACTTGCGGAAGACTACAGTAGTACAACATAATGGCACACCGACCAATCCAGCTTCTAGTAGTGTTGTCGATATTGAGAGACAATCTGCTGGGGCTACTTTGGATCAGGTACGAGCTATGTTCGTAGAGTTCATTGAGCCCATCATGGAGAAGCTTAAGGATTTGGATGAATGCATTAAATTTTTACAAGAGGACTTTGATCTACTTAGCAAACAGATCGTTTTAGTTATTATTTTTCTTTTTTATGTTGTATCAAATATTATATATTCAGAATGTAATTAATGTATGGTTTTTGTTTTTAGTGTTTGGTACCTTGTTTATTTTTTTTCATTTTACTTACCATTCATGATAATCTAAAAATGACACTATCTTTAAAGTTATGTTTATATATATTTAACATAAAAGAAATCACTATAACATTTTGAAATTAATTACATTAAATTAATTTGTGAATTTATAAATATTTTACCTCACCATAAATCAAAATATATAATATATACACATTTTTTTTATTTTGAAAATGATAACAAATTAATGGAAAATATATTTATTACTTTAATGGAAAATATATATAAACAAATTAATGATGATAAACAATTTTTATATTATTTCCAACCAAATTAATCATTCGAATGAATAAATGTGGTGTTCGAACGATATTTGTTTTGTTCTAACGGTCTAGCAACTTTCCCGCCACATTTTTCCGCCAAATTGCTCTTGTTCAAACAAATAAATGTTAGTTCGAACAGTTATGAACTTTTCCAGGAAAAAATAAATTAATTTTCCGCCAAGATTATTATTCGAACAGATTATATACTATTGAAACAGACATTAATTTCCTGCTCGAATATATTTTTTCCTATTCGAATAGTTTTACATTTTTTATACGATTTTATTCGTCACAAAATATATAGTTCGAATAGATATTTATCCGTTCGAACTAATTTAGAAACTCAGCCAAGTTTTGAATTTCGTCTCCAATAATTACTTTTAGAGACAAAATTAAATTTCTTCGCTAACAAATTTCGTCCCTAAAAGTAAAATCTCTTGTAGTGTTTTGTGTTTAGCTTGCATGCAGAGTATGTAAAAGCATTAGCATTAGATTGGTCATTGCAATCTTCAAAATTTGAAAAATATGTAATTTTTTAACTTTTAACTAATCACTTAACACTTAAAATCTATCTTGGATTAACTATCACTTTCTCAAAATATTATTCTTTTTATTATTTATATTTCTCTAATTAATTTTTATTTTTTAATTTTTTTTATTTTATTTTCATAATCTTCAATAACCTTCAACAATCATATTTATTTTCATTTTCACAATCTAACAATCTATAATATAATAATCTCATATGTACATATTTATACATTATCTCATATGTAAATAAAAATCTCATATATACAGTCCATAAAAATCTCATATCTATAATATAATAATCTCAAAATAAAACAAAATAACATATGAGAAGACATTTAGACTTGCTACAGTACTTTTCAAATATGAAAAGAATAATAGAATTATTGTAACTCATAGTTTAGATGAAATCAGTTTGACTAATTCAATTTGGGCCAAATGTAAATGATATTAGCTAAATTTAAAGATGAAAATGTATTTAGCTAAACCAATGCCAATGCTTAAATAGTAACGAAGTTTCCCATAATTGAACACCAAAATTTAAGCTCTTTTTTCTTTTTACAAAGAACTATAATTTCACTTTAAAAAGGTAAAGGAAGAATATCTAATAACTACTTTGAAAGAGAGCCCAATATTAGTTTTATAATACATCATAAACTATTATGACGGAGCATTATCCTGTTAAGACAAATGAATACACCCTTCAAAAGCAAAGCTCATTCGACATTTTGTGTGTACGTGGCTTGCTGAGTACGCGTGTAGCCTCGATGTTCCAATGTTGTCTTAGAACATTGGAACATCGAGGCTACACGGCTTGCTGTATACTCAATAAGCTGTGTACGTGGCTGTGTACGTGGCTGTGTACACTTACTGAGTAAGCTCAGTATTTGATTACTGACTGTGTACATGGCTTACTGAGTACGCGTGGCTTGCCGAGTACGCGTGTAGCGTCGTAGTTTGTACACTTTGAGTATTTTATAATTATGTGAATAATAATAAAATAATCAGAAAATAATAATAAAATAATCTAAAAATAATAGTAAAATAGTTTAAATTAAAATATTTTATTAAATTTTGAAAAAAAAAGAGAAAAAAATTAAATAAAAATATTATAAAATTAAAAAACTATTTGAATAAAAAATTTTAATTCTTTTAAAGTTTGAAAAAATTGTATTGATTTTTATATTTTATCTTAAAGTTTGTAGAATTTATAATGATTAGATAATGATTACATGAAAAAATTTAAAATTTAAAATTTAAAAATATTTTATACTTTAAGTGATGTTTGGAAAAAGGAAAAAAATATATAGTTGAAAATTTTGAAAATTTATCGGATGATCTCATTTATCAAACAAGCCTGCGTGTTCCTCTAGTGCAATAGTCAGAGATTTTTACTACGAGTCTGCTACGTTCACCGAGGATTCTCCTCACCGAACATGTAATTTTCTTTTTAAAGTCCGTAAATATTAAAACAAAATTCACAAAATTAGTAAAAAAGACATTTCTTAATTATTAAGTAAAAAAACAATGTATTCTCGGTGGAAATAGCTTTTTACTTCTAGTAAAACCAGGAAGGTCAGTAGTGGTTGGGTAACGAAAGTATCTCAATACTTCTCGTACGGATGAGGAGACTTCACATGCCAAACACAATACTTTTGAGTAGTTTTAAAACACATCTACCAACAGTATTTCACTATGAGTCGAGAGAGAGTTGCAGTCATGCAAATGCCAGTATGCGACAGAGAGAGAGGGAGGTTCGTGGTGGCTGGGTTTGCAAGAGGTGGTAGTCGGTATGAGGTTGTGGAGATGAGGTGGCCTAGGTGGCCGCGTACGACAGTGCAAGTGGACAAAAATGAGTAAAACCCATTTCAGTTGGGTTACCATTGGGGAGAGAGAAATGAGCGTGGGAGAGATCGGTGGTGGCTGGGGGATTCGCCGGTGGTGGCGGTGAGGTTGGGCTGCGCACCAGCGGCGCCGGGCTAGGCTGAAACCCATTTCGGACGTGCAGGAGAATCAGGTTAGAGGAGAGAGAGAGCTATGCGTGGGGGAGATTGGTGGTGGTTGGGGGAGTCGTCGTTGTGAGGGGAAGTTGTGTTAGGGACCCCGGTCAAGTCCCTAAACACTATGTCCTCCTCGGCTACGTTCTCCTTTGGTTGA
>QEOT01004567.1:237350-279559 GCA_003123785.1 Pterocarya stenoptera
GGTGGTGGTTGGGGGAGTCGTCATCGTGAGGGGAAGTTGTCGATGGTGGCGGTGTGGCTGGGCGGCACACAGCGGCCCCAGGCTAGGCTGAAACCCATTCAGGCGTGGAAGAGAATCGACTAGAAGAGAGAGAGAAAGTAAGGAAAGAAAAAAAAATACTATAATATTTATCATTATTATATATAAATAAAAAATAAAATCACTATAATATTTATCACTATTATATATATTAAAAAAATAACTATAATACTTATCACTAATATATATAAATTAAAAATAAAATCATTAAAATATTTATCACTATTATATATAAAAATAAAATAAAATCACTATAATATTTATCACTATTATATATAAATTAAAAATAAATTCATTAAATATTTATCACTATTATATATAAAAATAAAATAAAATCACTATAATATTTATGGGACCCACACTTTTTTCAACTACCTATCCAAAAATCAACAACTTAACATATTTCATACATCCAAACAACTCAAACTACTCTCAATGGAACCCACAAACTCACTCTAATCTCTACTCACAATTATTTACAATACTTCTCAACACTTTTCGCTATCCAAACTAGGCCCATCACTTTTTTAATATTTTTCTTTTTATATTTATTGTGCACCAGGTATTAAAGATTGCATAAATAAAAATGTTCGAGCTTCTATCGCTTTTTTATAGGCCAAGTCCCAACCTATAGCTTTGCCCTCGCTTCTCCGAGGGAAGATTGTAATGAACCAGTCTCAAACTGGTCAGAGTGTTATTTCTTGTCATTTATACTAACATTTCAACAACATATTTACAAACTCTAAATTCTAAATGACAGATAAAAATTATTGTTTCAAACCAACTAGATCAATATAATCTACTTTCCAAAACACCAAGCAATCAGAACGAGACAAATTTACTTAATAAAATTTGCTCATGCTCATAGAAACCTTCTATGCTTAACCCACTATGCTTAAATCATCTCACTCATGTTCCATAATCTTGATCCTCAACTGAAATATTTAAATTATCTGAAAAATACTATGGAGATAAGGGGTGAGTTATTAACAACTTAGTAAGCATAGAACATATACTAGTATTTAAACTTGTGCATTTAAAAAGTTCAGAATGTAGAATAAAATATTTTTAATTTCAGAATGTAGAATCATCACATATTATCAAAAATATCAGAGTAAATGTTTAGAAATATTCTTTTTCAAAAGTATTATTTGTCATAGTATAACTGAGTATCATCATAATCATATCAGAACATCATATCAGAACAAAGGTCATGTAACCTCCTGTGGTAGGGTTGTGCATCTGTGGATAGTCAAGCAAAACGTAAATCACTCTATCATCAAATGGTGTGCACTCAAACACACTACTATCACCTATGGCAAGGTTGTATACTACTATTATCACCCATGGTAAGGCCATATACTACTATTATCACCCGTACCATGGCCGTATACCACTAATATTACCCTTGGAAGGCTCGTATACCACTATTATCACATGTGGCAAGGTCGTATACTACTATTATCACCCGTGGCGGGGCCTTAATTGAACAAACCAAAACCAGAATCAGATACAATCAAAAAGTCATGTCAAATATTTTTTAGATACCACATCATATCAAAATAGAGTATTGAGCATATTCATATCATCTTAACAATATCAAAAATAGATTCAAAGCATCTTCACTTAATCAATGCAAAACCTTTCAGATCTCATATTCACTCTTTTTACATAGTTTAGAAACAGAATACCAAAATTAAACTCATGTCTACACCAATCATGACAGAAAATACTCTCTTTTATACAGATTTCATGAGTAATGCAGAACACATAACTGAGATTGTTTTCACATTTCTTTTCAAAACATATCATACATATTTTTCAAAAATCAATCTCAGTTCATTTTCTTTTTATGCAAAGTTTAGCATACGAATTCCGCTTACCTAGACTTTTTTAGCTTTCTAGAATTTTTCCATAATAGTGTCGAATGAATATTAATTGCTATCTATAAAATCGTTACGTGACTTTCTTAAATTTTCAACTGAATACGTATTTTAATACTTAAACCTGAAATACTAAAATAACATATTTTTTCTAAAATTCTAAAATCCTCGTAATCCTAAAATATTATCATTTCTCAAATTCATTGATATTCACATAATTGCCCTCACTAAGACAATAAACTCTAAATTATTTACTACTGAAATCTAACTATAAAAATTTAATACCAACTAATATAATTTAAATCTTTAAATATTTTCTGTTAAACAACTTTTTGGGCTAATTTAAAGTGAGACGAAACCCACATAAAATAAAGCAATAATTTTATGTAATCAAACTGAGGTCCATCAAAAAATCAAGCCCCACCAAAATTACCCATTCAAAACACATTTGTCTTGGCTTGTGACTAAAAGGGCATAAATGTAATTTAATCTAAAAAAAATCTTACTTTACTTTAATTAAAAGCCGACAAGCTTGGAGAGTGAGATGAGATCACGAGAATTTTGTGAATAATAATATAGTTTGTGAATAGTAGTGAGATAATGTGTAATGTTTTATAGAGTTTTGGGAAATAAGAGAAAAAAAGTTGAATAAAAATATCATAAAATTAAAATATTGTTATAATTTAGTTTTTTAATATTATTTTTGTTTAGAAATTTTAAAAAGTTGAATTACTTTATTTTTTGTTTGAAAATTTGGAAAAGTTCTAATGATTAGTTTGAAAGTATTTGTATTTGAGTAATATTTGAGAATTAACACTATAACAAAAATTAACTTTTAATTTATTTTGGTTGCAGATAGTCTTTTAGTTATAATAAATTAATCGCAAAAGTTCATTTTTATTGTAATGGAAGGAGATGGGATAAGACTATATAAAAATTTTAGGGTGGAAATATTTTCCAAGCAGGTTAGCCACTTTCATTGTTTCGTTGTGGATAAAGGGCTGCAGAGGACTGGACAAGAGAAGCAACAAGCGGCGGCAAGCGGCTGGGCACGGTTGTAGACCACTATGTAAGGGAGAGAGAAAGTGTTGGGAGAGAGAGAGAGAGAGAGAGAGAGAGCATGGCATGAGGGGGAGAGAGTGCTGAGGGCTACGCACGGGTTGTTCGGCGATGTAGACTCACCATGCAGCAGCGACAAAACGTGGCAGCTTTCGCTGTCGGCTGAGATGTCGAGGCTTTCAACTCCTGTGGATCACGGTGGGGGAAGCAGGTGATCTGTTTTGAAGAGCAAAAACAGAGCCTGCCGTGTGGGGTTGGATGCGTGGAGGTTGTGCGACTGTGGTTGGCTTGGCTTCGAGGTGCTAGTCCTCGGTTAATGGTGTGGGCTAGTGGTGCAGGGGCAGCGTGGTGGAGGACTATCGGTCAATGGATGTGGGGTTGGCGGCTTGCTGTCTTGTGGTTGGGTGGCTGTGGTTTATGGAAGGGAGTCAAGGTGGTGGTGGTTGGGCAACGCACGTGGAGGGGTTGCGTGCAACGTTGAAGTGGGACTGGGCCGTGGGTTTGCTTCCTTTTCTCACGGTTCTTCCAGGTGTAGTGACAGAGAGCTTTGGGTTAATGGCAACTTTAGGCTGGTGACTTGTGGAGGTGCAGAAGGTAGGACTTGGGTAGTGGCTGGCGGCAGTGGGCAGTTTCTAAAATGCATGAGAAGAATATATATATATATATATATATATATGTGTGTGTGTGTGTGTATTTGTATATTTACAGGTGATTGGAAAACCCGAGGAGGAAAGGGAAGAAACGTGCATGGGTGCAGGAGCGTGGAGTCGTGCGTGGTGAGGAGTTTCTAAAGAAATTGGATGTCGGGTCACTTAGGTTAGAGCAACCGGGTCTGGGTCTTAATAACTGGGTTGGGTCGGTTAATACAGTCCACATAATCTTTTTGGCTTACCTGTGTTTTCATGGGTCAATCATTTAAAATAATAATAATAATTATAGGTTTTGACTCAACTGTTAAAAATAAGGCAAACTTGTCCTATAAATTTTTCAGACAATTCTCATTTGGTAAAAAATTTTAACTTAATTATCAAGTTCATTAAAATTTGATATCTATCAAAATAAAATTTTGATTTGTAGTCTAATCTAAAATTATACGTTAATCTTAAATGGGTCTTTCATACGTATAAATCTAAAAGAAGATTTGTACGCGAATTTCATGCTGGGTTCGGGTGTTACAAAGATGGAGACACCATTCTTCACTGTGCCATTGCTGGAGCTATTTGATAAATAAAATAGTCTTCAGCAATGGCACAACGAAGAATAGCATCACCATCCTCGCTTCCTCAGGGAATCATTCCCAGCGACACAGATTTCGTGAAGACGAAGGACAGCTTCCTTTTTACCATGGAGCGCTGCCAATAAAAAGAAAAGGGGTCTCACAGCCCTGATCATTACGAGCTCCCACCAACGATGAATCAACATCCGCAATGCATTGACACATTTCACATTATTGATGCAACATAATCGAAAACTTCTTTGCCTAGCAGTTTGATCGGAATTAAATTAATTGCACAAGGACTTTGAGATCTCTCTTCTATGCAAGTGAAGACAGCCATGCGTAGTAAAGCTAGCTGTCTCCCGAGTTGTTGATCATCTTGAACTTCTGAGGCCGCAATTCCTGAACAACTTTTTCAAGTAGATATCATAGCTAGATCTCTATGATTCGCTCTGTGGTGGATGCCATGTTGTTTCGTCATCCTCCTATGGTTGGAACGAGGAAGGCCAGACAAAATGGACAGGTAGAAGGTGGTGATACAGGGATTTATAGATATAGATTGATCTATATATAGTAGAAAGGAGTCCTGCCCTACCGCACCGCCACATAAGAACAGAGACAAGCGCAAGCATGTACACCCACCCATCAAAAGAAAAGCATATTCCACGTCATCTATTTGTTGCTTGCAGAGTAAGAGATCCTTGTCTTCAAGCTCAAACCATTGTACCAAAAACGCATCTCCAATCCCAATGCAGACATCATATAAAGAAAAAGGGCAAAAGAATTAAACGGCCACCATCAAAGAATATAAGCCCAATACTCTGCTTGTTCCCACAAGACTTGGGACATGGGCCAAGTATTTTCTCACGGCTGATGCTACATCCATCGAGAGGAGTCTTCGAGAGTCTTTATCCAGTGCGTAATTTTTTTTCAAATATTTTATTAAATTCAATAAACATTTAAAAACAAAATTACAAATGCATTAAAAAATCATTTCTTAATGATTAAGTTAAAAAAGAAGAAGTGAGATTAGTGTTTTCCTTTTCTCATTCCCATGCTTTACACCCTGGTTTAAGTTTCCTTTTCTACTTTAAAGTTGGATCGTAATCGTATCTTTTATTTTCTGCTGTTTATTTGGCTCTATTGCTTAACCACTCGGGTCCTTACTTTTAATTTCCTTCCTGCTCGGTTCGTGGCAGAAAAATACAAATCTAAAAAGCATTAGTTCTTGAAAAAAAGCATTTTGTAGATTTGACTTTTTAAAAAAGAGAAATATTTTCTTTATATTTCATAAAAGTAAATTTATAAAGTACTACTGTGGCACATTAAATTATAAAAAAAAAATTATTTTTAAAATAGATCTAATATATCACATTTAATCAAATCAATTTGTGAACGTTATTTTTTTGAAATCTTTTTTGTGATTTAACTCTTCCAAGAAACCAGATCCCACGGTCCCCCGTTAAGTGCCCCATACTTGATCGAGATCTCTTTAAAATCTTATTTGAATTTGAGTGCCTCAAGTGTAAGAGACAGAGATATATTAAATAAAGAGATAGATATATTAAATAAGCTCTAATACATTTATTCAACATTTATGTTGCGCGAAAAGTCTACGTTGGCAATATTAATAAATGTTATAAGGGTCACTTTATTTATTTATCTCTCTAAGACTGTTGTGGTACACATTTTTTTTAATATAAAATAATTATTCTAACCAATCACATCAGTAAAGTGCATAAACAATAAGTAAAAGTAATTGTATGTAGCAGAATTCTAATTCTATTTTTAAACATTTATACCACACATCATCTATATAGGATATATAATTTGATTTCAAAATTAAATATAAAAATTAGATCTTACAAATGGCACTACTCTTTAAAAGAATATCGTTGAATCTAAAAACAGGGATTGCCTTGGGTTTATGCATGTGGGCAGCGCTGCGGTGCCTTAGTTTTCAACTAGAATAATCTTACTATACTCCTCTATTTTACCTTCTCATTTTGACCGTTCATGCGTTTAATATTTTTTTTTTAAAAATATTCTTTTACTTACTGATTAAAGAAGTGACTATTAGTATATTAGTATTTTTTATATTCTTTTAAAATGTTTTAAAAAATTAAAACTATTAATAAGAAAAATTTTGAAAAATAAAAAAAAATAAAAAATTTTACCAAAGATTCACGTCCAGCAATCACGGTTGGTGGCACCCTAGCAGAATTCTTTAAAAAGTCATTATATTACAAATCCACGTGAAAAAGATACTATCTATATAATTGATGTGACACGATTTAATCTATAATTTATTTACAAATTAAATCCTACCACATCAGCAATAACTGGTTTCTACACTTTATACTAGTTTATGAATAGAATTATTCATATTTCGAATATGAATAAATCTATTTGTAAGTCTTTTTATTAATGTGGAAGCCTACAAAATCTGCTTAAACAGAATAATATTTGTACTTTTAACTGTTTTTATAAAGGGTAGTGATAGGCTTACAATCTATTCACAATTTATATATATAATTTTAAATATAATAATATTTTTATTATATTTAAACCCATCAAATAAAAAGTAGAAGTAGAAATAAAATTTAAAATATTATTATTTTATTACATAATAGTAAACCCGTTGTTATAGAATAGTAATTCACCTCCTGTTTTGAACATATTTTAGAACCGAACTGATATACACCAGTTTTGAGATTTGAAGAAACGATACCGTACTAGTTACACCCCTAAACTAATACTTCCGGTTTTATCAGATCCGGAACAGTTTGGTCTAATTTTTTTATTTTTTCAATATATTATAGTATATAATAATATAATGATATATTATAGTATATTATAATATATAGTGATATAGTACTAGTATAACTACTAATACTATACACTGTAGTGATAATATATAATTATTTAAATATAGTGGATACTAATATATACTATTAGTAATCCACGCACATTATGGCCCATAGTATTAGTATAGTTTATTAGTATACTATACTAATACTATATATATACTATAGTCATATAATGATATAATAATATGTATATAGTTATCTTCTAATACTATATGTTAGCGATAATATAGTATAATTACTAATACTATAGTATCATATAATGATATAGTATTAGTATAGCTATTAATGCTATAAGGATTTATATAGTTATTTATATATAGTGAATTACTAATAGTATTAGTATTAATATATATAGATATACATATTAGTACCATATAGTGATATAGTATTTGATTTTGTATGTTAGTGATAATATGCTTGATTGCATATATGTTAGTAATAATATGATGGTTACATACACTTTTATATGAGTGTATATGATCAAATGTATAGAAATTTATTTATCAAAAAGAATATATATTATAATCATTATGCTATAAAATGTATTTAGCCTTAATATATATATATAGTTTGTACTAATAACATATGATCATATGTTCATGTTTAAAATTAAAATTTTTTGTTAAAATAATTTTATGTCATTAAATTAAAATTTTTAATGATAATGTTATATCAAATGTTATATTAAGATTTATAAGATTAATTTTATGTTATATCCAATATTATATTAATTTTATGTTATATCCAATATTATATTAATTTTATGTTATTTGCTTTTTTATTATTATACATTAATAATAGGATTTTAAAATTTAATGTTACATTAATTAGAAATTTAAAAAGTATATAAATTATATATAATATAAAGAATTAAAACATATATATATAAAGCGGATTTTAAAAAATTAGAATCGGACCGATTTTAATTAATTTTTTAAAAAATAAAATCGATGTCGGAACAAACCGTTTCACCAATTTATCAATTTTTTGATTTCAGCCCTAAACGGATCCCAGTGTGATTATACACCAGGCATGTAAATAGTATAACCGTCGTAACCAAAATTTTTGGAGTCCGAAACCCAACCTATTGTGAAGCCCAAACCAGCCCACATAAGTCTCTCTCCAAACCTTTTCCTTTCTTTACCAAATCCGGCCAGCTCCCGTGGGTACCCACGTGGACAGTCTGCTCGGTATTAACGGCCGGGCAAAGGAAACTGTTAGGAGATGCTTAAATAATGAAAATTTTATGATTAGTACAAAGTTGAATAGTAATGAAATAGTTTGAGTTAAATATTTATTAAATTTTAATAAACGAGAGAAAAAAAGTTGAATGAAAATTATTAAAAAATTAAAATATTATTTTCAATATTATTTTTATTTTAAAATTTAAAAAAATTTAATTTTTTTTTATTTAAAAATTTGAGAAAGTTGTAAGATTGATTTAAAAGTATTCAAATTTAAATAATGTTTGAAAAAAAAATGAGATGAGGGGAAAAACTTTTCTAAAAATCTCCAAAAAACTAAAAAGTGGGTGAGGTCTATACATTCCCACGTGGAAAATGCTCTTTTTATTTTAAAGTTAAAATAAACTAAAATTAAAATTTACCAATTTGTTTAAGAAATAAAATAAGTTAAATTAAAAAACAAGGAAGAAAACCTCGCGGCCAAACCACCAAGTGTTTAGCACATGGTGGTCCTCAATTCGAGAACCATAGAGCCTTGGCCGCCACTGGATAGCCAAATTCGATGACTCAAGTGATGGCCAGCCTGGCCAACACAATCAGGCCACCCTGTGGTTGCCTTGCGTCCAGTTAAAAGTAGGCCATCAGGCCTTCACCACCACATGACGACCAAACCCAAGCACTGATGGTGGCCTGAGCTTAGCCCCGCGTGACAACCAAACCAAGCCCCTTTCCTCCCCCTCCCTTACGTTTTTTTTTCATTCTAAAAAAAGCACGAGGGACAAAATCTCTCTAGAGGTAAATTCTATGATGTTATTGACTAAATTTCCCTATATTTTTATCTACGTACTGTGATATAATTTTCGGAAGATATCTACAAATTAATAGGAAAGAAGCTAGGATTATAATTTTGGAGGGCTGCGTAGTTGTAGGTTGGAATAAGTTGTTTAATTGAATTTGTTTAAGAACACCATTAGCAAAGTGACATACAAATAATTTAGGATACAACTCCTTTTACTACTATTTTTGAACGGAGACAAGTTATGTAGAATTACACATTCAAATAAAAAAAAATCTTTATCATTATTATTATTATTATTATTATTATTATTATTGTTTGTAAAGGGATTATAAAATTGTTGTATTAATATTATTATTTAAAATGAAAAAATAAATGAGTTCAAAATAATAAAGAAAAAGTAAATACAAAACCCAAAGAAAAGATGCATTTTACAAAGAGTATTGCTGTGTAGCACGAGAGCAGCTACCGAGAAGGCCTAATGGTCTTTTTTATTTTATATATATATATATTTATATATATATATATTATACTCTTAATTTTTTTTAATTTATAATATTATTAAAAAATATTTCTTTAATCATTAAGTAAAAAACAATATAATAATAAAAAAATAAAAATAATCGGTAAACTTTATCGGGAGAAAGTCTCGGGGGTAAAACATTTCCCTTTTACAAAAGTTAGGAGCAGAAGTTCATATAATGTTTTAATTACAAAGTAAATAGAGGAAAAAATATATTCTCAAGTTATGGGTAACAATATATAACATAATCCATAAATTTGATATGAACATGATACGAAATAAGCAGGTTGGGGTTTGATATAAATAAATTTTGGTTAAAATAGGTCTACCCAATAAGACACGATTAATAAATGGGTCAATTGTGAGTTAACATCCAATCAACCTGTATACACGAATAAGTTTTATTTTTAAATTTCTATAAATATTTAGTCTTATATGTCTTTTTTTGTTATTAGAAATATATGATACTAATATTAGTATTTGACTACGTTATATATCAAGTTATTAAATATTTTTTATTAATATGAAATTTTATTTTATCAAAATTTTATTTTTGTATACATGATTGGTTTGGATATTAATAATAAATTATTTTATCACCTATTTTTATGAAACAGATTAAATGGATCATGTTTAGGTTAATTCAATAAAAATTAATTACTAAACATGTCGTGTTGTGTCACTTGGTAATTAAACGAGTCGGTTTTGGATTGACTCAACTAGCCTAATAATGACTTGACACAAATACGAATACAACTTGAGAACACGAATTGCCACCCATATCTCAAGCCGGTGTGTAGAGCACATTTATTAAAATGTTTATATGACATAATTTGATTTAAAAGATAAATTTTTAATTTTTAATCTTATAAATCAAATCTTATTATTTAAGAGATACGAATAGACAATGATAGCAAAAACTTCACAAGATAAATCATACCGAATTATTACTAAATAACAAATTAAAAGAGAATAAAATCATATTACCATTTAAATTACTAACACGAGTAGGGGTGTAAGAAAAAACCGGTGAACTGGTAAACCGGACCGGACCGGACCAAACCGGGTTTGGTCCGGTATCGAGATTGGTTCAGTCCGGAATCGGTTTTATTTTTTTTAAAACCGGTCAAAATCGGTCCCGTTCCGGTTTTTCTTTTTCTAAAATCATACCGGACCGAACCGGACCGGTTCATACATATATTATAATTTTTTATATTGTATATAATTTTTATATATAATATATAATTATATATAAAATAGTTTTGTATTATATGATAAATTACTAATCAGTATAATATTAAATTTTAAAATGACATATCACTATAGTCTATAATACAATTATAATATATATTATAATATACTACAATATATTATCACTATAGTATTATATACTATGATATACTATTATATATATTATATAATATATAATATATTAAAACTGGAAAACCGGACCGAACCAAACAGGAATCGGTAAAACTGGAAGTATCGGTTTAGGGGGGTAACTGGTGCGGAATCAGTTCTTGAAAATGCAAGACCGGTGCATACCGATTCGGTTCCAAATTTTGTCCAAAATTAGACTGATTATGTAACACCTTGCTCATTCCTTCCTTCTTCTGACGTAGGCAATTATGTCAGATGTGATAGACAGCCCGCTCCTCCCTTCTAGTGTCTAAGAGCCTCGTTACGCATGCCAGATCACTATGGCGTGTTTTTAAAGATACTACGTGATTTCTAAAAGTTATCTTGTGTTTTAAAGTTATGTGTATTTTAAATAGAAGATTCCTATTATTATTTAACTAAAAAATATTTTAAATAACTCAATTATGACATCTTTGAAGAGCTCCAAAAATATTATAATTGTAGGAATCATTTTATATAAATGATTCCAATTATTTAAAATATTATGTGATCTAAATAATGATGGAATCTTTAATTAATTTAATAGTTTTATTCTTTTAAATATTTTAAGTAAGACTTCATCATTTTATAAATGATGAAGGAATATTATTTTAAATAATATTATATCTTTATTCCTCTCAATGATTTTAAATAAATAAATGTTTACTCGTTTTAAATTAATGTTTAAGGGTCATCGTAGACCATTTTATAGACCCCCAGAGAACGGATTTTAGTATAAACCCCAGCCCCTCTCTCTTTCTCCCTCACTTTTCCCTCCCCTTTCTCTCTCCTCCCTCTCGGCTTGCATTGCATGGTGTAGCCCTCTCTCTCTCCCGAACGGCTCCAGCTTCCAGCCCGGCACCGCTGTGCGCCGGTGAGCCTCACCGCACGTCCCACCGGCACCGCCTCCCTCCGGCGAGCCTCCCCATGCCAGCCTCTTCCCCCCACGCTCTCTCCTCCTCCTCCCTCGATGGTGCAAGCCCGAACGGGCTTAGTAGCCACAGCGCTGCAGTGCGCCGTCCTCCGGCGCCACCACTCCCACGGCAGCCTCCCATGCCACCGACCGGTCCCCTCCAGCGGCCTCAGCCCCTCCCATGCAGCCACCTCCCTCCACCATGCACGAGCACAGCAAACCCATGCATGGGTTCACTGTGCAGCCTCCTAGCGCCGCCATGCGGGGCCATCTCGACCACCGGACACCACCACGAGACTCCCCTGGTCTCCCCCTTCCTCCTCCCATGAACCCACGGCCAATAGGCCTCTCCTCCACCTCCCGGTGTCCCCCTCTCTCACGCACGGTTTTTCCCTCCTCCGCCGCCGTACGCCGCCACCCACGGCGTGTGACCACCCTCTCCAGCATCCTCAAGCCACCACTAAGCCAACCGGACCACCCTTGACCCTAATCCGCCACCCACGGCCCCACACTCTCTCTCATTCTCCCACGGCTTCTCCTCCCTCACAGTGCACGGCCAGCCACCACGGACCACCGTGCCGACCACCACCGAGCCTCCACGGCTCCTCCGGCAGTTCCCTTAGCCTAGCCCTAAGCTTAAACCACCACTTTACGTGGTGGGTAAACACTGCACATCATGGACAGTCACTGCGTGTGACTGACCGCCACTGCACACGGCTAGAGCTGTCATGTTATGTCCCTTTCTAGCATCATCAAGGCCACTTTAGGCCTTTCCAAGACCACACCTAGCTATCCAAACGCCTAAACAGCCACTGTATGCGGTGTCGCCACCCCGTACGTTCCTTTCGACGTTATCGCTGTGACGGCTAGCGAGCGACGCACAGGTTATTCCGTCGACGGTATAACTCTCTATCCCTCGCTTTTTATATTAAATGTTAGACGCTAGCTAGTTGACTAGGTTGTGGACTGTGCTGTTAGTATTATAGGTTGTGGACTGTGCTGCTAGTATTATAGGGTTCGCTGTGTAGTGGCAATGTGACGTGATGTAGTGAAGTGTTGCGCGTAGTTGGGAAGTGTGCTGTGAAGTGTGGTGGTAGTGTATGTGCAGTAGTAGTGGCGTGGCCTAGTGCCGTGTAAGGAGTACACGTGGAGTGTACTCCGTGTTGAGGATGAGGCACCGTATGGCATGTATGCCATAGCCGTGACTTGGCGTAGTGCTGTGAATGGAGTACGCGAGGAGTGTACTCCATGTGGTGAGATGGTGCACCGTATGGCATGTGTGCCATAGCGGTGATGTGGCGTAATATCATGCATGGAGTACACATGGAGTGTACTCCATGTTGGGAAACGATACATAGTACGGCATGTGTGCCGTATTAGTGATATGGCGGAGCGTCGTGAATGGAGTATACGCGGAGTATACTCCATGTAGTGGAGCGATATACCATATGGCTTGTATGCCATAGCGGTGACGTAGAGTAGTACCGTGAAGGGAGTACACGAGGAGTGTACTCTATGTGGCAGAGCGATACACCATATGGCGTGTACCATAATGGTGAGGTGGCGTAGTTCTGTGAAGGGAGATGAGGTGCAGCGATACACCGTATGGTGTGTCGCGAAGATAAATGTGATTACGTAGTTGATGGGCGAAGGGCTTGATGTATGGTGTCGGGAACTGTGAAACAGTGTCCCGAAGTGTGAAGTATGGCCTGTAGTCCAAGGCGACGAGTGTCGCCATGTGACTTGGCCTATGGCTAGAAGTAAGTGCGAAGTGGCTAAGAAGGTATCAGAGTAGCGCAGCGAAAGCATGACTGGGCAACATCACTAAGTGACGTGGTCGATTAAGAAGTCGTGCTTGCGATGGGTGAAGATTTAGAGTAAGAGTAATGTAGCGGGAATGTGACGAGGTGTCACAATGTGACGAGTACATGAAGAACCGTACTTGTGATGAGTTGGAGATTGACGTATGAATTAATATTCGCATCCACAACTATTCCAACACACACAACGTACACTGTTATTAAAAGACTAAAATACCCTTAATAATAAAACTAGATTTTCTTTCCTTTTCACGTTTCAAACTTTGAATTTGAAACGGTTGAGAGATGATGAGAAGCGACAGAGACGATGAGAGAAAGGGAGAGACTGAGAATGAGAGGATGAGAGAGAGAGAGTCGAGGATGGAGAGAGAGACGGATGAGAGAGCGTCGAGGAGAGAGAGAGATCGAGATGAGAGAGAGTAGAGACGAGAGAGAGAGAGCCACGATGAGAGAGAGACCGAGATGAGAGAGAGCGTCGAGGAGAGAGAGAGCGTCGAGAAGAGAGAGAGACCGAGAGGATGAGCGAGAGACGGTGAGGATGATAAAGCGTCGAGGAGAGAGAGAGAACGTCGAGGAGAGAGAGACCGAGATGAGAGAGAGCAGATACGGGAGAGAGAGAGTGAGGATGAGAGAGAGAGACCGAGATGAGAGAGAGAGCGGCGATGAGAGAAAGAGAGACTGAGATGAGTGAGAGAGAGTGAGGATGAGAGAGAGAGACAGAGAGGATGAGAGAGGAGAGAGAGAGATGATGACAGAGAGAGAGACCCGAGATGACAGAGAGTGGAGGAGAGAGAGAGCCGGCGAAAGAGAGAGCTGAAGCTCTGCGTTTAAAAGAAAAAAAAAATTGGACACCTAAGGTGTTATACGGATCAACTGCGAACAGTGGCTGATCCGTATCATTACTTTTGACGTATAGGTGACGTAGCGGAAGGTCAGGGGTGACGTGACAAGATCACGGTGTAGCTTGGGAACGGTCTCGAGCTATATGGCGTGACGTAAGGTGGTACGGTATGTGCAGTCATAGTGATATGGCTGTAGTCTACGACGATGAGCGTCGCCGTGTAGTCGGCTTATGGCCAGGAATATGTACTAAGTGGCCAAGAAGTATCAGAGCAGTGCAGCGGAAACATGATTGGGCAACGTCATAAAGTGACGTGGTTAATCATGAAACTGTACTGTGATGGGTTAGGATGTATGTGAGGTGATGTGACAGAGCCACGGTATAGCTTAGGATTTAGTCTCGAGCTATGTGGCGTGATGTAAAGTGTAGTTATGAACAGAGTCCCATCGTGTCAAATGTTGGGATGAACTGTCATGAGCTACGGCTAGCATGAGGGGTCGTGCTAGCCGGGTTATGAGAAGGTTGGTAACGGAGTATGGCGTTCGCCATACGAGTCCGTGATCAATGTATTAAATGATGGTCTTAGGTGATAAAGGAGTAAAGTACGTGTGTTATCTGGTTAAACGCACGTGCCGGACAGATTCACCATATGTAATGGGTAATCTGTCCTAAGCATGGTTACATGGTGCTCAAGCCTCAGAGTGGCTTAGAGCCGTATGACGAATATGGATGATCATGAGAAGTAGAGTGAGCTAACATACATGAGGGTAATGATAAGAGTACTGTCTAAGAATGTGATGTATGACTTAGTTAGTCTAAGTCATGCGTCGGAACGTGGTTAATGAGAAGAACAGAACAGAGGTCCTAGTGTCTTAATCCTAAGGTGAATCATGGATTCACCCTAGCGAGTAAGCACTCAAGGTAGAACATCAAGGTTGAAGGAAGTAGAGACCATAATGGATCTCCAAGGGTTTTATCATATTAAGAAACATGAAAGAGCACGGGATAGAAGGATAGTGTTCTAAGTAAAGTATAGCTCTATTTCTAGTTCAGCTATTTATGCACTAGATAGAGAATAACGTAAGGTTATGTATGCATGTAGGTGCCATCTGACACGTGCATGAATGGACTGCATGGTATGAAAGTAGCATGGAGTCCAGGTAAGTGTTACGTTCATGCTCTTCTAGAGTTTTCTAAAGTATGAGAAAAAGAAAGATGAAATGCTTTTCCATGAAAGATGCTTTAAGAAAGGACACGAAAGATATTTAAAAAAAAAGCATGCTAAGTATTAAAAAGTATATGTATGTACGGCCCCTCCATGAAAACCCCTTCTTACGCACCCAAAAGTATTAATTGTATGCATATGAATGGATGAATATAAGTGTATCTATTGCACGTATTTTCTAAAGAAAAGAAATGAAGCTTTGAAGGCCGTGCCCCGAGCTTCAGATCAATGCTTTAAAAGATGCGAAGAAAGTGTTTTAAAACGTCCTTGAGAACCGATGTTTTAAGATGCCCCTACGAACTGATGTTTTAAACGATGTCATGAAAAGATGACGTTTAAGCCATACTTTTAAAATATGTTTTTCCATGAAAGAACTGTTAAAAGAAATGAAAAGATAATGATCACATTTCAGCTCAAGGAAAGAAAGAGCCGAAATGAAATGAAATGAAAGCCTCAGCTCTTTAGAGCTGACATGAACTGAATGAATGAAAACATGAATGTATGAAACTACGTAATGGCCATATGAATGAACGGAAAGGGGTACCCAATGAATGATTGAGCAGATTGCAATGCCGAGCAGTAGTGTTTGGTAGTGCACCCAGTGCTGCACCCTAACGGAAAGGGATTCCAACCCATGGCCAGGGGGTGAATCCATCGGCCCAAAAGACCGCTAACCCCAGCACGCGGGGCGTAACAACGTGCACCAACCTATGAAAGAGAAAAGAAAGTAATGTATGTATAAATGCACGACATTCTTTAAGAAATGAAGGCACTGGCGGGAGAAACGTTTTAAAGAAAAGAAAACCATGTTTAAAGAAGGAAAAACCCCATCAGTGATGTTTCCAAATGAAAGCATGTATGCATGTACGTATAGTATTTATTGAATGATGAATGCATGACTGAAAACCTACGTTGCTATATTTTAACGGTATGAAGCAACGCTTACTGAGTATTCGACTCATTTTAGTTTTTATGTGTGCCCCTCCCCCCACAGGAAGCTAAATGGGCAGTACGCTTAGGAGGGACACAGCCAAAGGGAAAGAGTACGGAGGTCTAGGCATGAAGGTTTTAAACGTACGAAAAGGTCCTTTTATTTTAAAGAATTTTATTTCCCACTCCAAAACCCTTTTATTATAAAAGCACTTTTTATTCTATAACGTAGAGTCTTGCACCCTGGGAAGGACTGTAAAAGTTTTTAAATTGGACGGTAATTCCCGTCATCTATTTTTTAAAATATTTTTCAAAAAGGTCCACACTAAGGACGGGCGTTATAGGTTACACCCCTAAACACGAGGTCCGATCCATCTTTTATCCATCATCTCTTTCCCCTCCCATAAGTCCCCCGCAAATCTAATCTACCCCAAATTGGGGTGGAGGGAGAGCTCCTCTTTCTTCCCATCCCAAAGAAAAGATGCATTTAACACTTGTATTATTCATAGAATATTTTTTAGAGAGATAGGGTGGGTTTGGATATACAAATATATCTCATCTTATCTATCTTATTATTATAATTTTTTTAAATTTTTATATAAAAATATAATAAATAATTCAGAATTTTCAAATATCAAAATAAAAATAATACTATAAAATTATATTTAACAATATTTTGTTTAATTTTCAACAGATTATTTTATCTCATCTCATCTGAACTCTTTGACTAAACTCAACCTGAGTCATTTTTGGATAAATAAGCTTTTTGAAATTAAAATGGAAAAGTTCTTTTTTCTATTACTATCTCAGATTAAAAATTTATTCTTTTTATATATTACAAATATCTTATTAAAAACTTAATAACAAAGTCTTGATTTTTTATTTTCAAATTAAATTATGTTGGAAAGTGGGAATAAGTTCCCCAAAGAAGTTGGGGGTGGAAAGGAATTTGATCCAAAGTATATGCTTCACCATATTGTCTTGCAAAGACAGCATTAGCAAATGTAAACATCATCCTTTTCCTCCTCCCTAAAAGTTTTGCAAAGACGGCTCTCTATGTTTGGAAGATGAGATGAGAATTTTATGTTTTGTTTTAAAGTTTAAAATATTATTTTTTAGTTTTGAGATTTAAAAAAATTGAATTAGAATTTGAAAAAGTTATATTGAGATTTGAAAAAGTTAAATTATTTATTATATTTTGTATGGAGATTTGAAAAAGTGTAAAGATGAGATGAGATGAAGATGAAAATTTTGAGTTTGATATCTTTTCCAAACATAACCTCTCTTGGGTTCCTTCGCTTCTCATCCACAGTCCACGTGTCACTCACTCCTCGAACCCCCACGTGCGTGCGAGATTCATCGCGAACTTTCTCCTTTCCCTAAAAAAAAAAAAGAGAAACCCCCGCTCTACATAATCCCCTTCCGGCTTCCGCCACCTACCATTCCGACTTTCCGGAGAATCTCACACGAGAAAGCACTCGATTTGATTTTGAATTCTGGTTTTCTTTTGTTTTGTGGGAGATTTGGTGATTTGTTCAGCGAAGAAGATGTGGGGCCAGCCTTACCGGAAGACTGACTTGGAGGCCGGAGCGAGGCCTCTCTACCCAATGATGCTGGAGAGTCCGGAGCTCCGTTGGGCCTTCATCCGCAAAATTTACTCGATCCTTACCATCCAACTGCTCGTCACCATCGCCGTCGCCGCCGTGGTCGTTTCGGTTCATCCGATCGCATACTTTTTCGTCAGCTCTGCGGCCGGTCTCGCTCTCTACATCGTAGTCATCATCATGCCCTTCCTCTGTATGTTATTACTTATATGCTTTCCGAAATTACTCCTTTTTTTTTCTGTAAGTAATTGATTGTGTCCTGCTATTGTAAATTTTGTTGTTTTGATATCGTTTGTGATTGTGGGGGAATGTGGCAGTATTGTGTCCGTTGTTCTACTACCACCAGAAGCATCCGCTGAATTACCTCCTCCTCGGAATTTTCACNGGAAGGACTGTAAAAGTTTTTAAATTGGACGGTAATTCCCGTCGTCTATTTTCTAAAATATTTTTCAAAAAGGTCCACCCTAAAGACGGGCGTTATAGGTTACACCCCTAAACACAAGGACCGATCCATCTTTTATCCATCATCTCTTTCCCCTCCCATAAGTCCCCCGCAAATCTAATCTACCCCAAATTGGGGTGGAGGGACAGCTCCTCTTTCTTCCCATCCCAAAGAAAAGATGCATTTAACACTTGTATTATTCATAGAATATTTTTTAGAGAGATAGGGTGGGTTTGGATACACAAATATATCTCATCTTATCTATCTTATTATTATAATTTTTTAAAATTTTTATATAAAAATATAATAAATAATTCAGAATTTTCAAATATCAAAATAAAAATAATACTATAAAATTATATTTAACAATATTTTATTTGATTTTTAACAGATTATTTTATCTCATCTCATCTGAACTCTTTGACTAAACTCAACCTGAGTCATTTTTGGATAAATAAACTTTTTGAAATTAGAATGGAAAAGTTCTTTTTTCTATTATTATCTCAGATTAAAAATTTATTCTTATTATATATTACAAATATCTTATTAAAAACTTAATAACGAAGTTTTGATTTTTTATTTTCAAATTAAATTATGTTGGAAAGTGGGAATAAGTTCCCCAAAGAAGTTGGGGGTGGAAAGGAATTTGATCCAAAGTATATGCTTCACCATGGTATCTTGCAAAGAGAGCATTAGCAAATGTAAACATCATCCTTTTCCTCCTCCCTAAGATTTGGTTTGGGTAGTGAAAGTGTTTGAGAATGTTTGTGAATAGTAATGAAAAAATAATAATAGAATATTGAATAGTAATAAAAAGTAGGTGAAAAGTAATGAATAGTAGAAAAAATAGATAAAAAATAATAATAAAGTAAAGAATAGTAATGAGAGTGTTTGAGAGTACCTGAGGTACTCTCGATACCCAAACAAGACCTAAAAGTTTTGCAAAGACGGCTACTCTTGGGTTCCTTCGCTTCTCATCCACAGTCCACGTGTCACTCACTCCTCGAACCCCCACGTGCGTGCGAGATTCATCGCGAACTTTCTCCTTTCCCTTAAAAAAAGAAACCCCCGCTCTACATAATCCCCTTCCGGCTTCCGCCACCTACCATTCCGACTTTCCGGAGAATCTCACACGAGAAAGCACTCGATTTGATTTTGAATTCTGGTTTTCTTTTGTTTTGTGGGAGATTTGGTGATTTGTTCAGCGAAGAAGATGTGGGGCCAGCCTTACCGGAAGACTGACTTGGAGGCCGGAGCGAGGCCTCTCTACCCAATGATGCTGGAGAGTCCGGAGCTCCGTTGGGCCTTCATCCGCAAAATTTACTCGATCCTTACCATCCAACTGCTCGTCACCATCGCCGTCGCCGCCGTGGTCGTTTCGGTTCATCCGATCGCATACTTTTTCGTCAGCTCTGAGGCCGGTCTCGCTCTCTACATCGTAGTCATCATCATGCCCTTCCTCGGTATGTTATTACTTATATGCTTTCCGAAATTACTCCTTTTTTTTTTCTGTAAGTAATTGATTGTGTCCTGCTATTGTAAATTTTGTTGTTTTGATATCGTTTGTGATTGTGGGGGAATGTGGCAGTATTGTGTCCGTTGTTCTACTACCACCAGAAGCATCCGCTGAATTACCTCCTCCTCGGAATTTTCACCGTTTCTCTTGCTTTTGCGGTTGGATTGACTTGTGCATTTACAAGTGGTAAGAGATTCGATTTCATTTTCCAAGTTGACAATGCTATAATTTGTTTAGGAATCGTAAATACCTTGGTTTCGGATATGGGCCTTCTTTGTGTACGTTATGCTTGTTATCCATTTAGATTTCTGGGTAGTTACTGACATCGGGTCTGCCACATTAACCTGCTAATACTGGCTTAGGATCCTTCGCTGGTATTTGGGTCTTTAACTAAAACGAACTTTTGGGTTGGAATTCTAATAAAGTAAATGAGGAAAGCCCTATGGTTTAGAATGGGAGGAAGAGCACTTTTGCAAACACAGAAAGCGACAAATTGGGGAGAAACTTTTTAGTTGGTTTTTGAGTAGTTACTTTATTTTTATTTTTCATGGTCCTTGTTAGTATATACATGTATAAACTGCAATATTCGTGTTAGAGATTAGTATAAAGTAGATGAGGCTCTTCATGTTATGACATATTCCTTGTAAGGAATTTTCGTCTTGAAAGATTGGCATCTAGCTTAGCGTATGGGGTATGAGTTCTTTTACCTTACTTTTCAGTCAGTGTTTATGCACACTGTTTACTGATTCTAGTCTTAAAAAATTCGAAACACAAATATTTCTTTATGTCAGTTGATGCACTACCAGATCAGTTGGGCAGACTTGCAAATAGAGTTTTTCAATTGCAGCATTATGTTTGTCTGAGCTTGTGATGTTTTTTTCTTCCACCGGGAACAGGGAAGGTTATTTTGGAATCCGTCATTCTGACTGCTGTTGTAGTTGTGAGTCTCACTCTCTACACATTCTGGGCGGCAAGGAGAGGCCATGATTTCAACTTTCTTGGCCCCTTCTTGTTTGGTGCTGTGCTTGTTCTCATCGTGTATGCAATGATTCAGGTATGCTAATTCTTATCATTTACAACTGCAGGTCGAACTTGAATTTGTTTCTCTCACAATAAAGAAAGAAAAATTGTATTAAAAAAAATAAAATTTGTAATTGTTGCGGATTTGGTTTGCTAACTGTGGATTGAAATTTCTATATCTTGTTGCAGATTCTATTTCCGCTTGGTAAGATTTCCGTGACGATATATGGATGCTTAGCATCGCTCATATTTTGTGGTTATATAATTTACGACACTGATAATTTGATCAAACGGTACTCCTATGATGAGTACATCTGGGCTGCAGTCTCCTTGTATTTGGATATTATCAACCTCTTCCTCGCGCTTCTAACTATTTTCAGGGCTACTGATTGATGGAAGAGGATCTTTGCTGGATCTCTCTCTGCTTCTGCTTATATTTTTTTGGGATGAAAGAACAAAATTCTTGTTAGTACGTAAATCCAAGTGTCATCAAGGCTGTAAGCTACACTCAATTCTGTAATTATGCTGATAAATAGATGATTTATAGTTGGGTTCTGTTCGCTTAAACTATTCTTGAGAATACGTTAACATTATTTTGGAATCGAGTCCAGATAATTAGACAGAACCAAAGGGAAAGTCTGCAGGGGCTCTGGATGGTTTTTTATTTTCTAACTAACTTATTTTTATATCGAAACTATTATACATCATTGAAAAAATGGTCCCATCAATATTATAATTCATCTTCATATAGTTGGTGAATTGTTAAAATTATTCAACACATTTAATCTTCAATATATTGTATGAAAAAATTAGAATTGGTCTAGCGTAAATTAAGAAATAATTTTCCTTCCTTACTTTTCTTGAAATTCTCAAATAAGTCTCAATCCTATTAAGTTTTGTTTGTTTTTTCTGATTATTGCTTAATGAAGTTATATTAAGATACTTAAATGTAAGTATACATGTTTTATGTTTTCAGTACATGGAATGTAAACAGATTTCTTTAATGGAATGCAAATTCTGTTTACGCTTTGAAAGTTGTAAAGAAAAACTAAATAATAATGAAATATAAAAAATAAAAGAAATATTAGATCTATGCAGAAATTTTACACAAGCAAATTTACATATTAATGTAGTTTAATCAGATTTGTCATATTGCTTTATAATGAAATGAGATTTTCAATCTGACAAATCACGTTAGTTTGTAATTTATTTATATAAGATTTATGTGTAGAACATTTCTAAAAAATAAAACTTTTTCATTGATCACAATCCTAATGGGAGGCCACAATCCTTTACTTTTTTGTTTTTAACTTGTAAATGTGCTAACGGATTATACGTCTCAACCCCATTTAGCTCCCCGAACAACAAGCTCTAATTCCATCCACATATCATTCTATTTTTATAATAACGGATTACATTCCATTCATAATAGAATATATATAAATTTGATTTAAAAAACAAGTTAGTTACAAATATTAATAGTTTCACAGCACACTTTCGTGACTGACATGGTCTAGCCCAGACAGTAGATCTCTTAAAACTCAAGTCTAAGAGATTAGTCGTGTACAACTCTGTCCATAACAGAGTTAACAAAATCCTATACCTCGACTAAGCGGAGTATGGAGCACCAACCCACCATAAGCACCGCCAAACGGAGGGGGGGGACCACTCCATTCGGATTAAGGTCCGAAGGCACTATTTTGTTAGATTTTTATTTTTCCAAAAAGTAAAGACAGGACACAAAATAAAACATAATGGGGAACACTGCACAAAATAGGAAAAACAGTGCACCAAGAGGCTGCTGTGGAGAGTGCAGTACACGCGCCACTCTAGAAGGAAAAACGACGGCTGATCTTGGAAGTTCCAAACTCACAGGCTCTGGAAGCGCTGCTCTTGGCGTCAGTAGAGGGCTTCTCGGTGGCGCGTGAGATTCATACGCTGAACGTCTCCGAAAACTTCAACCCACGCGTGCGGGCCACTCACCATGGAGGGGCACATGAGAGTCACGCGCCGTACTCGGAGGTCTTGAGGTGGCTGGACAATACCATGGAAGGGCGCATGCTGGTCTGTGATCGTCGGAACCTTCCAAATCTGCGGTTATTCCTTATTTGGCTTGAAAAACACAAAAATACAAAACGAACCATTACACAAAAGAGGGTGGGGGAGAGAGAGGGAGGGAGGGGGAAGGGAGCCGAAACTCCCACCCACTCTAGCAGGATCTATGGAGAGAGTTTAGAGAGAAGGGAGAGAGTTTTTTCTAGAGAAAGAAGGGAGAGAGTTTCACCGAAAAAACCTCCATCCATCCACGTATCTGGTCTTAAGAATGTGTCTATTTATGTAACCAACTTTTACGTATATAATATATTGGAACAAGTTGATAGTTTGTTCGATAGTTTAAGTTTTCTTAGTTGCGATGTTGTTAGGTTATAACTTGAATTTGAAATTCTGATTTACTTTTGTTGGGTATGAATATAAACATATATATATATATTGATTTATGTGTGTATGTATGTGTATGTATATATCGTTGGCGGCAAGGAAAGGTTAATTGGCAGACAATAGTAACGTCACTAGGGATCCACATGACTAAAGGTTAACACTACGAAATGCACAGCAAAGATGAACCCTCATGTTCATCATGGAAACTTAACTAACCGTAGGTTTGTACAATCCGGATCCAAGGGATAAGATTGAGCAAGAAACCCATGTCAAAAAAGTGCTATCAACGGTAGAATTGTGCTAAGAAAGATAACATACTTAATTGAGCACCAAGAACCGTGCCCCCAAATGGGTCATGCCATAATAGAACATCCTAACCCTTACAAATAGTTAACCGGGTATGCTCTAGGGACAATTAACTCATTATTAATATTCCTTACTGGGAGAAGTAGATTCACCTCTGAGCATTAAACCATCGGAGGTATCCCTATTGGGTTCCTCGAAACTCTTGTTCTGTTGCAAGTTGCTTGAGCACGTGTAGGTATCGGTGAAAGTTGTATCAACATTTTTTACTATTGTTTTTCTTGTTTTATTGTGAAAAAATCCGTATTTTCGAAAAAAAATAATGTTATACACCTCACTCTCATTCCATTATGTAATATATGACACATTTAACATCATTGTATGATACTTTAATTTTTTAAAGAATAAAAATAAAGATTGATAGGCAATGTCACCTCATTATAGTGAGATAAAAATAGAATGAGAGTATAGTATATAGAATTTTTCTTTAGAAAAATTAAGAAATATTCTAATTACATGAAAATGGAAATGAAAACGTGCTATCTCGCGCCTAATGCTATCTTACAGAGTTTTCTCTCTTCAGAGGAGTTTTTTTTTTTTTTTTTTTCACTCTACCAAAGACCCAGCCATCCCAGCTTCTCTGCCCAGAGGGGGGTGGAGCTTCCCTCCCCCTGTCCGACCAATGGTGAAAATGTACATCAATTTCTTTTTCCAGTTTTTCCTAAGTTTTCTGTCTATAGCATCAAGATGCATCGATCTGTTGCTTACTGTCCTCCTATGATTGCCACGTGCCTCACCACCAGATTCTCCAGCCGCCTGTCTGTCAGTTGGCGGAAGAAAACTAACCAAATGAGCAGCGCGTGAGCCTCATGCACTGCCACGCCATGGGGAGTCTCCTGCAGCCACTTGCGACACCATCAGAGTCAACGACTTAGATCTGACTTTTACTTTCTTTCCAAGGGTGGCATGTGTGCTACACGTGCCTCCACCACCAGTGACGATACTTTGCCGACGTATTGACCCATCTTTCAGTTGCTACTTACCTTTGTTCCCGCTTTCCCTAATCAAGGATCAAAATAAAGTGGTCGTAAAGTCTCCTCCAGCTAGTCCAGACCAGCAAAATGGAATACAAAACAATCCACTGTGACTTTTATTCGTAGTTTTATAGTCTGTTTATCAGATTATGCAAAAGCTGCTTCAAGTGGCTTCCCCTTAGTTGGAAATTGGTGGGAACCAAATTTTGTGCTCCAGATCAATGTTTTAAATTTTATTTCTGTGATCATTCCGGTTTAAGTACTAGAACAAAATATTTTGGTTTCGGTGTATTTCGGTGTACCATTTCGGATTAATTATATATTATATATAAATATTTATATGTATATATAAACTAACAACTAATAGAAAAAATACATATATGTAAGTGTGTATCATGTATATGTGCATATATATGGAAGAAAAGATTTATAAAATGAATATACGTTGAGACACAAAAACAAAGAAAAAAAAGAAGAATAGAAAAGTTATTAAAAAAAAAAAAAGAGAGAATGATGAGGCAAAAAATTAAAATTCTATAAATACATTTTATATTCTAAAATTAATTAAATACCATCTGGATTTAAAATTTACAAAATACCATTCAAGCACAAGAAAATTACAAAAACAGTCCAAAATGGAATAGGGACCAAAATGCCAATTCCGACCAGAACGCAACGGAATTTAAGACTATGCTCCAGATCCTTTTTTTTTTTTTTTTTTCTCTTATGTTGCATTTGTTTGTTTTGGGATGATTCTTGGGGACTCCCACCCCATTGAGTTTAGTATCTTGTAACTACTTAGTTTATCTATAAAATGCTTGCTTAGAAGAAAAACAAATGTATTGTTAATGTCGTGATTTGCACACCTTTGAGCCAGGCTCCAACAACTCAGGCCTTCCAAAATGGGTCTGCAAAAGATAGGAGAGAAGGTAACTAAGAGAGAGTTGCCTTGAGGCTAGGGAGTCTCCAATACCAAAGTTAGTAAATATTCTTGAAAATTTGTAAATAAGTGAGAGAGTCTAGGGATCAAAGCGAGTATTCTCATATCTGGGACCTGCTATTTATACTATAAACCTGGGGGACAGATTGTGTCTGCCCCTATGGAGACTGTGTCATTCGTACTGTTCCCTGTGTCAGAGTCCTTTAATGAGACTTGTAGTCCTGGTAGTGGTGCCATTAATGTAGCGTCATTTTTCAATTTCCTTCTCCCAGACAATATCCTTGGTGGTCCGTTGATGTGTTTCCTATTAGGAGATCAAGGGTTCATCGTACATTAAGCCTATTGTGTGGACGAGCACTTGAGAGCTGGACACTACTCAATGGGCCTTCAAATAGACGAGTCTCATTCCCTGCAGCACCCTCGCTCCTGCAAGTTGCATACAAAGGACCTTACCCATGGGCCGGGTTGGAGACTTTGTTTGCTCTGAGCTCGGCCTTTGGGCTTAATTCCCCTAGCTTTCATTCACAGGCCCGCTGGGTTTAGAAAGGAGAAAATCCTCTTACAATTACCTTGCTAATTTTCATCGGATGAGTACGGTGGGAATTTATCACTACTCAAACCCGCATTGCCACTGAAGTTGGGATCCCTTTGTTGATGTGTGCCGGCCCCAAAGTTTAGGGAGACTCCCGTCGTTTGGTTAGCTTGGTAATGCTTCCCCATCACTCTTGATTGGCTTGCCTTTTGATGATTTTGATGATGTGTTTTCAAGCTCATTAATGCTAAGGGTGTCAGGCAGCTCTTCGCGTTCGCGTCGCTTCATGGATTACACTTCTAGAATTTGACGAGGCTCATACTCTTCCCTTCTGCCATGGGGTGTGGGAGACCAACCGTTGCCTTTCCCTTGTATAAAGTTGGAGTTGAGGTTTCATTTCTTATCATTATGTTGTAGCCTTCTTGCCATTCTCGTTTTTACCAACTTTTCTTTCCTCTGCTCAGCCTTCTTTCCATCCTTCACTATCTTACACATCGGCGGTGATGGCTTCTGAAAAATCTACTCATCCTAACGTTTCTGGTGGAGGTGACACCGACATTGGGCCGTTGTTCGGGGCCAATTGTTGGCATTCAAATGCCTCAACATTGATGCTGGCCTCACTGGCTCTTACTTACCAGGTACTGCACTCGGTGCTTTTCGAGGTTCCTGGTCCTAATGGGGGTGTCGTTGATGCAAATGGTCATTCCATATGAGTGTCCCTATTCCCTTCCATGTTTTCGTGGGGCCTGAGGCTACCTTTCCCATGCCCTGTTCGCGACCTTTTTGACCGCCTGGGTTTGGCCCCCTCCCAACTGCATTTGAATGCCTGGAGGCTTTTGATTTGCTGTAGTATTATTTGGCGACGTGCTCTGCTGAAATCGTACCCAGATGATGCGGACCTTATCGACCGTGAGTTCCTCCTTACTCATAAGGTGCTACGGAAAAATGAGAACATCTATAGTTTCAGGGCAATACACGCCCTGGTTAATCTAGAGCCGAGGTATTGCAAGGTGAATGACTGGTCTACCAATTTATTCTTTGTTTCCGGTCAAGGATGAGAGTCTATTGAATACTTCCAACGAGGTGCGGCGCATTACGGCTGTTCGAGAATGGGTGCAAAAAAACCCCGATGGCATCTTCTCTGAAGTCATTCTTACCAAGGAGAGCTTAAGAGGTTCTCTGCCTCCCTTTGGCCACCTTCCTTCTGATGATAGGGTGCCACGTGCCTCAAGTTGTTCCTACTAGGAAGCTCTCCTTGGACCCTTTTTTGTCGGGTAAGGGCAAGAAGCCTCGCCTTGAGGGCACTCGGGTTAACAGCAAGCCCCCTTCTAGAGCTTTGAATCCTCCATGGCTAGAGTCAGCTACCCAGAGGTCAGCCGCCCTGCTTCCTTGGCGACTATGATGAAGGTGCCGGCGAGCGGACCGATCAACGATCCCTCCGTGACGTCACTGCTAGCTACTACTGTTGAGGTATCCGCGGACAAGGTTGAGATGGGCGCCCTCATTCAAAACATCTTTACGGCCTTGTTTCCTAGGCGAGCCAACGAGGAGCAACGTTCTTCTTTGTGGATTTCTCCACCTTTGTCTCACTCTGAATGTTGTAATTGGCTCCGATCTGGAAGGTTCGTGTGATGGTCAAACTGCTCCTCCATAGCTGGCCGCGCAATCTTCTGAGGCCAAGGGCTTAATAGAAGTCATTCCACCTTTGTCCCAGCTGGAAACGGGAGGGACCCATGCGGAGGCCATTAATCAGGTTGTCAAGTGCTTGTCCAACTTTTTCCATGAGGTTCAGCCATTCCTTCCTATATTTTTTCCCTTCTTCTTTTTTTTAGTATTCCCTTGCTGATTGTTGCATGTCTGTCCTTCTTGTCGCTAGGGTACTTCTCAGCTAGCGGCTTTTATTGTGATGGCCAAAAGGCCTTTGAGCAAGAGAAGCCTCTGTTCGATGACTAACACCTTCCTTCACTATGCTAGCGGGGAAAAGGAAGAGAGGGAGCTACTGGAGTGCGAGCTAGAGTGGATGTGACTTGGCCTGGAAGATGAGCGCAGGAGGGTTAGGAAATTGGAGCGCCGCCGAAAAAAGCTCAAGAGGAATGGGAGGGGAGAGAGGGAGCAGTTGGAGCAGCTTAACCAAAGTCTTTGGTATGACTTATCCCAAGTGCAGGATGTAGCCCTTCGTAGGAGTTCATGATCAAGTGTGGGTACAGGGGCTTGCCGAGGGTCGTAGCTCGATGTGAGACCATCTCTTGGGGAGTTCAGAGTAGTGTTTAAAGTCTTTCACGAAATATCTGCAGGGCCTTTATCTTGTCGACATTCCTACCAACACAGCAGCCTTCAGATTTGGCCGCAACCTTGGGAGGAAGGAGATGCCTAACGCTTTCTCGGGCCTGGTTACTCCCGTGCCCGTCGCCCCAGGGCCGGGTGATCCTGTTCCTGATGCTCCCGACAAGGGTGCTCCCAGCACTGAGACTTGACGGTTCCATGCCTTAGCTTCCCTGGGTGCTGCGGCTCCGTTCTTTTGTTCTTCCTTTTCTTGTTCTTTTGGCCAAATGTATGTACCTACATTTTGTCACACAACGACTTTTATATAAAGTTAATTAATGAAAACACCTTGTTCTTTCATCGTATCAAGTTGCCCATTACGTCTTCTTTTCGTGCATTCTCTCATTTCTCTCTTTCTTCTCTCATCTTTTTTTTTTTTTTGGTGACAGGATTGGGAGGAATTTTGGCATGGGAGTCTGTAGGATTCCTACCCACCCCGCTGGCACCCTTTCATTCGTCTATACTACGTTTATTTGCCTTTAATGGATAGTCGTCCTCCCAGGACCTTCCTGTGAACTTTCTTGACGATGCCTTCCCAATTTTCTATTGTACCTGCTGGCTTTAGTTGTGCATTGTTGTACTAATTATTTTCTTGACTGTATCCAACTATGTCTTTGCATATTCCTCTTCCCATTTCATTCTTTCTTCTTGTGTGGTCGGCCTGGGGGGCTAACCACAAGGATTCACCACATAGAGCTTTACTGCCCACCCAGCTAGTACCCGGCTGATACCTGATGACCCTGCCAGTTGGCAGCTTCCTCGTTCGCGCTGCTTTGGTCGGCCTTTGTCTTGTGGCTGATCTCTTGGGGCCTTAAACTTTGTCTTACAAAAATGACGTTCTCTATATTCTCCTTGTTCAGGTTTTCTTCATTTCTCTATTCGTCTTTTCTTCATTTCTTTTTTCATCTTCATTTAACCTTCCTTAATCGCTCAGTCTTTCTAGCGGGGCCGATCCCATGACCCTTCGCTGGGAGACAAGATGGCCTCTGGCTTGACTTGCGTCCTACATCTACAGCGATGTGGGCTATTTGGAACGATACTTGTCTCCTTCATTTAGCATTCCGTATCCATCCTGCTCACCAAATAAGGATGTTATCATTACTCATTTTGGGACAGTGGTTAATATCGCAAACATGAGTCCTTTGGCCTCTTGTTGTTTTCTGGCATGCTGCTGTTGTCCACATCATTGATGTCCGTGCCTTTTGTTCCAGTATTTTGGTTGTTCATAGACTCGACCCACTTTCTGCCGGGGAGTGGTTAAGACTTCTTAGGCCTACCTACCTCTTTAAACCCCCAAGGAGGTAATTTCCTTGGGTGGCTGTTGGCTGGTTTGTCCTTGAGTTGTGGTGAGTACTGGACATTCTGTGACTTGGTCCACTTGTGCTTGTTGACACTGTGTAGCTTCCTGTGTGATGCATTATCCTCTTTGGAGATTCTATTTACGTCGGGTAGCCGAAAGACTAAGGGCAGATTTGGATAGTGATATGAGAATTTTTTGTTTTAGATGAAAGTTTAAATATTAATTTTTAATATTATTATTGTTTTGAGATTTGAAAAAGTTGAATTGAGATTTGAAAAAGTTGAATTGTTTATTATATTTTTTTTTATAAAAATCAGAAAAAATTATAATGATGAGATGAAATGAGATAAGAATTTTGGGTTGAGGTCGGGATGCCTCAAGTCAACCCGCCCCTTTTGGTTCCCCAAGGAGTTAACTTCTTTGGACGGCTGTGGGTTCGGTCCACTCTTTCACCATGATTGGAGTCAGGGTAAGTATTCAGGTAGCCTAAAGGCCGAACCCGCTCTCCACTGCATGAGGATTCGAGCGGCCTGTGGCTCAACTCACCCCTATTATCCCTCTAGGAGGTAATTATTTTCGGGCAGTTTGGGACTATACAGGCTCCTGCTAGTTGACATCATAGGGAAAGGTAAGATTTTGGGCCAAACTGCTGTTGGACCCACTCTTTGTTCACAACGAAGGTCGTGCTAAGTGTTCAGGCCACCCAAGGGCGAGACCCGCTCTCCTCTATGGGAGGGTCCGAGTGGCCTTTGGCTCGATTCGTCCCTGTTACCCCATAAGGAGGAAATTTTTTCAGCCAGTTTCAGACTAAACCCTCTCCCACCTGTTGACGCTTACGAGGAAGGTAATTTTTTTCTTTTATTTCGGGTAGCTTAGGACTAACTCGCACTCTATCGTGGGAGGGAAAAGACAACCTTTAAGCCCACCTTTCCCTATGGTATCCTGCGAGGAGGCAAGTTTGGATAACAATATAGCAGGCCTGCTTTTCACTTTGATAGGAGTCGAGATAAGTTGTTCGGATCGCCAGGGAGCATGACCTGCTCTCAGTCACAGGAGGCGTAGAAGAGCCTTTCGGCCTAGTTTTCACCTTTGGTCCCACGATAGGTATGTTGTTCATATAGTTTGAGATTGGACTCGCACCCGCTCATTGATATCACAAGGAAGGTAACTGTTGGGTCAGGTTGGCATTGATCCCACTCTTCATTGTTGCAGAGGTCGGGGTAATTCATTTGAGGATTCCTGAAGCTGACCCTGCTCTTCACTGTGGGAGGGACAAGGTAACCTTTAGGCCTATATTTCCCTATGGTATCCTGCAGGGAGGTATCTTTTTTGGGCAGTTTGTGACTGGACCCACACCCGCCTGTTGACGCTCATAAGAAAAATAAGCCTTAGTCTTTGGGTCGCCCAAGGCTGGCCTGCACTCCGCCATGGGAGGGATAAGGCAACATTTAGACCTACATTTCCCGGTGGAATCCTGTGGGGAGGTAAACATTAATCCGTTGGTGACTTTGTCGTTGTAGATTTTGTTACTTGCAAATTGTCTCGTTGGTTCTTTGCTGATAATATGAAAGTTCGAAGTAGGCATTTTGCATTATCCTTCTTCCTTCTGGGGCCATGCAGCCCTTACTCCCCCTAGAGCCCAATAGGGTAAGTTACAGACAAAGGCCTGCCAGGGCTCTTTAAGTTGTGCATGGCCTATTCTTTCTCCGCTGTGCTACCCGAGGCAAGCCCACCATCATTCTGCTTCAGCTCTTTGACATAGCATTCTTTTGCCAAGACCTATTCGCCTTGGACTTCTCCCACTCCTTAGGGAGTTGAGAACTTCATCTTGAGGTGGTAGGTTGACATGACGGCCCATAAGCTGTTGAGAGCGGGCCTTCCAATAATGGAGTTGTATGACGACGGGGTCTTTACTACCAGGAAGTCGACCATGATAAGGGTCATGCAGGGGTTACTGCCAACGAGGACCGACAATGCGATCGTTCCCACATGCTAAACCATACTTCCAGAGAAGCCTTTCTGTGGCATAGGGGCTAGTTGCAGCCGAGCAGCATCTATTCCCATTCTAGTGAAAGCCCCCAAAACAGGATGTCCACAAAACTCCAATTTTCAATGAGGATTTTGCACGTGGTGAAGTTGGCTACGAGCATAGTGACCACCAATTCGTCATCGTGGGGGTATAGGACCCCTTCCTCGTCGGCCTCTGTGAAGGAGATGATAGGTGTAGGGTCACCCCTTCGATTACAGCTTGTGGTACTAGGCCCGTCTGGTGTGCGCTTGTTTACTCGAGGAGGAAACACCCCCACCCGTAAATCCTCCTACTATAGTTTAGATTTCTTAGAGTGGAGCCCCCCCCCCCCCCGGGGGCAGTGGAGAACAAGGACGAACTTGTTGTGGTTCTCACACCGGTGGACGCTGCCGGGGGTTGTCTTCCCTTCTATGCAGGTTGCCTTGATCCCTGCTCTTTTCTCTTGACCTTCCCCTTCTTTCTTACTCCAGTCTCTGGGTCGGGGGGTGGCATTTTCTTTCTTACTATGCATATTCCCTCCTCTCTTGCTAGGAGAACCAATCCTCGGTATTATGTGAGGTGGACATCTGGTATGTGCAGTATCTGTGCGTTATACCCTGATCATCCTCTCTTCGGGCGGTGGAGGTGTTGGCCTCGTGGATGGTTAATGTGGGCTGGTCAAAATGAGGTTCCGGTCCCCTTGTCGGGACTTCCTCCCGCCTCTTTTCTTGGGAGCTCTTCTCTGACTTCTCGTGGGGCTTAGCTTTAGTCGGAGCCTTTGCCCTCTTCTCTAGTTACTCCAACTCCTTCCTTTTTGGCTCCTTCAGCACCCGAAGAGTGTCTTCTGCGTTGATGAAGTTGTTGGTCGGGTCCATAAACTCTCGCAACATCACGAGAGTCCTCCTTGCCAGCTCGGCTATAAATTGGGATAGCGGCGAAACTCCTCCCAGAAATGCCGCCAAGGTTATCTTCTCATCTTGGTTGTCAGTGATCATGCGCTCCTTATTGAACTAGGTTAGGTAGGACTTCAGGCTTTCATCCTCTGCTTACTTGATGGTGAGGAAGTATGTTGCCTCCAACTCAACATAAATTGAGTCAGAAACAATCTGGCTAGCTCGCTAAAACTGTCCACTCATCCAGGTGCTAGAGACCCAAACCATACGCGTGCTGGCCCCTTTAGGGTTAGTGGAAATGCTCTACACGCTACTTCACCTGGCAAGCCATGCAGCGTCATGTTAACCTTGAAAGTTTCCAGGTGCTCAAGAGGGTCCCTTCCTTCGCCATATATTTCCATAGTTGGGACCCTAAACTTTGGTGGTAAAGGCACCCCCATCATCTCCTTCGTGTAGGGTAGACCAGTACTTTTGAGCAACTGGTCAACCGTTGACGATGTACCCACTTTCCTTGTATGTCCTCATATTTGCTTTTAAGATTTCGGAGCTTGTCCATCATGTTCTTCTACTCCTCTTTCTTATTCGGTCTAGCTTCCGTGTTTCTGGACCCCACATGCTCATTGTCGCTGGACTCTGCTCCGTCGTCCTGCTCTTGCTGAGGTTTTTTGAGTTCCTCATTTTCCTTACGAAGTGTTTGCACCTCATCAGTTAACTTCTTCACCCATTCTTCCATGTTTTTCAATCTTACTTCCATGGCATCTCCCATGTCTCTCCTGAGTTGTTCGAAACGAGTTGTCATAGGCATGAGAAAGACACATAAGATTTACAAGAATCCCACAGACGGTGCCACTGTTAACGTTGTGTTTCGCACACCTTTAGGCTAGGCTCCGATAACTTAGGTCTTCAGAAATGAGTCTGCAAAAGATAGGAGGGAAGGTAACTAGCAGAGGATGGCCTTGAGGACGGGGAGTCTTTGATGCCAAATTTAATAAATATTCTAGGAAGTTTGTAAATAAGTGAGAGAGTCTACGGATCAGAGAGAGTATTCTCATACCTGGGACCTGGGATTTATACTATAAGCCTAAGGGGATAGATCATGTCTTCCTCCATGGAGTCTGCGTCCTTTGTATTGTTCCTTATGTCAAATGTGCTTTAATGCGGCATTGCTCTGTGACGACGTCATTAATGTGGCGTATTGCTCGGGTAGCGGTGCCATTAATACGATGTGGTTTTTCAATTTCCTTATCAAAGACAGTCTCCTTGGTGGTCCATTGATGTCTTTCTTGGACACTACTCGAGGGCCCTTCAGATCGACGAGTCTCATCCCCTACAGCACCCTCCCTCTTGCAAGTTGCGTCCAGAGGACCTACCCATGGTCCGGGTTGCTTTGAGCTGGGCCTTTAGTCTTAATTACCCTAGTTTTCATTCACACGCCCGCTGGATTTAGAAGGGGGAAAAATCCCCTTACACGTACCATCTCATGAGATGAAAAAAATAATATACAAAGTTCATATTTTGAAAATGAAGGGAAAAAGTTGCTAGTAGTTATCATTTTTTAATAAGTTTTGTAAAGATGAATTGTGTTGATAAATATCTACATTGAGTTAAGAGAAAACCTTATAAACGATCGGGCTGTTGAATGCCAAATAATAGCCCTCTAATTACAACCCACCACGTAGCTCTTCCATTTTACATGTTGTGTACCTGTCTACACCGAAGCCTTCATTCCTTTTCTCAATTCGTGTCTAACCTTCCATCTCCCTCGAAGCCTCACCGAAGCCCTCCTCCTCCCTCTACCACCTAGGCGGTCATTCTCCGGCACAAAAGCATCATCCTCTCCGAAATCCTCTCCCTTGAAGGGTCACCTTCTCCGGCGTGGAAGGCTCATCCTCCCCCTCTTCCTACAAAGGTCAATCCGAAATCCTCTCCCTCAAAGCCTCACCGAAACCTCATCCTCTCTAGTAAATTTTCTAAATAAACTTGCTTTATTTATTGATGCCTTCTTCTTTTTCTCCCTTTATTTTTGTTTGCTTGATTGGGGAGTGTCGCCGCAATCATAAAATGTAATGACTCTGTTGTGTGAATTGCTTGTAAAGAGGAATATAGTGAGTGTAATAGCTACTGGAATGATGGAAGAATAAGAAAGCACACAAGATGTTTGATGAAAGGCTCAGTAGAGCCGCTGATGGCCGGACCAGTGGCGGTGGGCTGCGCTTGCATAGTGGGCGACGAAAATGACGAAAATATTTGAGGAACTCGGCATGGCCTGGGCGAAATCTGGAGTAATCGGTCTGGGTGGAATCAGCCAAGGAGGACACTGACGAACTGGTGGTGGTCGACTGTTGGCGGTGGATGCTGGCGGTGGAGGGATGCTTAGCTTTGGTTCGGGACGCACAGGATCAAGCTAAGCTGTCGTAGCACTGAAGTTCTCTCAGCTGAAGTGAATCAATTCCTATCCCATGTGCATGAGTCCAGCAATATTGTGGGGTTATTTCTGAGCTGGCAGCTTCGTAGTGGAGGGCTGTTTTTCCTTCAAAATTAGACCGATCGCTTAGAAGTGGTTCTCTTAAGTTAAACATGGGAAACGTTTTTGGTTGGAAGTTTTATGGTATATATCTTGTCGCTTTTATACAATATAGGTTTAGATAATGTTTGAAAATAAAAAGTTTTCAAGATTTTCTTACTTTAATCTAAATGTTTTTACATGGAAACAATTTCATTTCAATTATCAAACATCTTATCTCGATTTTCATAAAAAAAATAAAAGCAAAATTAAATTTCACAAAATTAAAAATTAAAATCCAACCAAAATTCCATCTTCATATTAAATAGGTTCCACAATTTTCTCAAATCAAGTAAAAGCCTCTCTCAAAAGCCTTCCCGATCCAAACATATTTTTGAAGGAAAAATCTACATACTATACGTCTCCTTGCATCCTACTCCCATCCCATTATAATGAAGTGGTATTATCGATCATTAATCAGCAGTAGAATTTTTTTTTTTTTTTTAAAATAAAAACCAAATTATGGGTGATGAGAGTGCCACATTTTACATAATGAGATAGTAGGATAGGAGTACTATGTTTTGTGGCATTGCTAATTTATAAAAACCTGTTGCAATACCCGTCCATCTCTATCACTGGCTAGGCTAGTTGCGCTGTAAGAAATAAATAAAATTATGACGTGAACGATTATTGGTAAATAAAATTATGAGAGTGCATGCGTACGTTACCTAGAACTTTTCTATGGATTATCACTTTAAAAGCACACGGAAATTGGTTGGCTTCTAATTAAATTCCCCAATTAAAATTGTTGGATTCCCAAGTCGCTGGCGTCTGATCTTCATGTCCATCGAGACTCATAGAAGGCGATGTGGCTGCGTACGTAGATCGATCTTGCACAAAATAGTTTGCTTTCAAGTAATTGTAGAAACTGATGCGTTTTATGTCTACAATTATTAGTCTTGTCTTCCACTGGATATTGGTCGTGGTACTGCATGTTAAGACCATTAATCCTGTATATGATATGTTAACATTGTGTTGCCCTGCATGCCTTAATTTCTGAAGCAAAAGACTGGGTTTTTCTGTGTCTATCGATCATAGAATAATAGAAGTGTTTATCCAGCTTGTAGGCCGGGTGGATCTGATCCTCTCGACTATATCTGCTAAATACCTAGTGCTGCACGCGATGGATGTTGCTATGCAAATCTTGACACAAATTCAGCACCTGGTCGTGTTTCCATCCTCTTAGGAATTGATTCCATCGAAAGGGCTGATGAGAAACTTTCATTTCTCTGTCGGTGTGGAAGCCTACAGATTTGGCTGTAGGTGGGGATAAGAACGTATCTGCATGCAAGTCCACGAGTAACCCTTCCCCAATTTTATTAAAAAAACTCACTTATGGTGGAGGAATACTGTGGTTACAAATCCAACCAACACAATCAAACCAACAAAACCCAACAAATAAGACCTAGAAACCACTGAACAATCCAAGAGAACCAATGACACAACAATTAAGCTCTAATGCTGGGAATTCTAAGTTTATCAATACGAAGAATACCCTTGACATATCAAGGGAGTAACCCACCTTCCTCATATCTACAAGTCGAACCTGCTTCACCTTGCCGAGCCAAAAAGTCCGCAACCTTATTAGCTTCGCGATAATGATGTCGAATACTAAAGTTAACTCCCTGAAGCTCTTTAATCGTCGCCTCCCAGAAATTCCAAAGATACCAAACAATACAGTTTTTTGAGAGAATCCAGTCCACTATTATTTTAGAATCACACTCAATTTCCAAATTAAAAATCCCAACTCTTTACACAGTACCACTCCCGCATGCAAAGCACGAAGCTCAGCCTCATTATTTGTACCTTGCCCAAAATAAGCTGAGAAAGCCCTTTAACATCACGAAAAATATCACGGATCACTCCACCTCCCCCACAAGATCTCGGATTTCCCCTACAGCTCCCATCAACATTCAACTTCACATGTCCACTGGCTGGTTTTTTCCACACAACTAGACTTGGCCTGCGTCTATGATACCGAACCAGAGGAATATCTAACTCAGCAAGCACCCTTTCATCAGACGCTGAAACAAACCCACCCTTTGTATATTCTTGAAACAAATTCCTGAGCCAGTACCGTATAGATCAAAGCCCAACAACCATCATTTTCTCTTTTCAATGGAGAAGATTATGATTTTGGTATGTGAAGATGAAAACTAATTTTCTTTCATACGATCTTTGGAAATATATAGAATATGGGTACAAATAACCAGTGGATGCCACAACTTTGACTGATGCTTAAAAGCAACAATTGAAAGAGCATAAGAAGAAAGATGCAAAAGGCTTAACCTTGATTCAACAAGGTGTTGTTGACACAATCTTCCCAAGGATTATCAATCCAATCAAAGCAAATGAGGCTTCAGGGATTTTTCAAAAAGAGTATAAAGGCACATTGAAGGTAAGAACAATAAAACTTCAATCCTTAAGAAGAGATTTCGAAAATATGAATATGAAAGAAATGGAGTTGTTGAAAGACTAATATGCTAAATTTATGGGAAGTTGTGAATCAAATGAAGATATGTGGAGAACATATTTCAGATCAAACAATTGTTGAGAAGATATTAATTAGTTTGCTAGATAATTCTGATTCCATTGTTGCCGTTATTGAATAAACTAAAGAAAATGACAAGTTGAGTGTTAAAGTTGATGAGTTCAACTAAAACATTTGAGCAAAGGTTGAGTAGGCACTCTAAAAAATCAATTGAAAGTGATTTTCAATCTAAACTCAATGTTAATTCAAAAAGTCAAGAAAGAGACTCATTTAAAAGTGATTCTTCTAGAGATGGAAGACATGGAAGAGGAAGATAAATGAGAAATTTTGAGAGAAGTGGAAATGTAGAGTCCACTCAACAAAAATACGGAATTTGTAAAACAAAAGTAGTCATGTTGATGAAGATTGCAAGTTCCGGAGAAACCCTCAATGCCACATTTGTAAAACGTTTGAGCATATTAAAAAAGATTGTCCGTTAAAAAGCAATGAGCAAGCAAATTTTTCCGAAGAGTAAGAAAGTGAAGCAAACTTATTTTATACTTTTCAAGTGGTATGGAGTAAAAAAAATGATGTGTTTCTTGATAGTAGGTGTAACAATCATACGACCGTAGATGAAAGTATTTTTGTGGAGATTGATACTTTCTCAAATTTCCAAATTAAGATAAGAAATGGTTCCGTAGTCCAAACAAAGGGAAAATGTAAAATATCTATAGAGACAAAGAGGGGAACAAAGTACATTCAGAATGTATTGCTAGTTCCAGTAGATTTGGACCAAAACTTATTAAGTGATCGACAACTTATAAAGCTTGGGTACTCCTTTCACTTTGAATGAGGTTTTGCAAGATTTATGAAAAATGGGGGAGAATACAAGTTGTGGCAACAATTAAAATGGAGAATAATAGAAGCTTTCCTTTCACTTTCCCATATTAAAAAAATTTGGCTTTAAAGATAGATGTGGTTGATTAGTCATAGCTTTCCCAAATAAGACTTGGGCATTTGAATTTTCAAAACTTGAAAACTCTCTAACAAAAGAACATGGCATATGGGTTGCCAAGTATACAAGAAGTGCAAGAGGTTTGTGAAGGTTGCGCACTTGGCAAGCACCACCGAGAGTCATTTCCCGAGGAGAAAGCATGGAGAGCCAAAACATCATTGGAATTTGTCCATATCGATGTGTGTGGGCCATGTCAACGCCAACTCATGGAGATAACAATATTTTATAATTTTCATTGATGATTTTACAAGCATGATATGAGCGTATTTCTTAAGGCATAAGTCAGATGTTTTCTCAATTTTAAGAAAACTTCAAAAATCTGTTGAGAGACAAAGTGGACACTTTATGAAAATATTGAGAAGTGATAGAAGTGATGAGTATAACTTCCATGAATTTGAGAAGTTTTGTGAAGATATTGGCATGAAGAGACAATTAATGGTTGGATACACTCTGCAATAAAATGGAGTGGCAGAAAGAAAGAATAGAACCATTGTTGAGATGACGAAGTGACAAAGTCTATGCTTCATGAGAAGGGGTTACCTATGTCATTTTGGGGTGAAGCGTTATATACAATGATTTATTTGATGAATAGATGTCCAACAAAGACGGTGGAAAATAAAACTCCATTTGAGGCTTGGTGTGGAAGAAAATCATTCATAAATCACTTGAAAATATTTAGATGTATTTGCTTTCTCATGTTTCAAAAGAAGTATGGCACAAACTTGATGAAGCTAGTGAAAAATGCATCTTTGTGGGTTATAGCTCAAAATCAAAGGGTTATAAACCCTTTAGTTTGAAGAAAAATAAGTGGATTATTTGTAGAGATATGCTTTTTAATGAGAATGCCTCTTGGGATTGGAACAAAAAGAAAATTCAAGATCATGTTACAACTTTCAATGGAGAACTTGAGAATCAAGAAGATGAGGTTGAAGATGTTCTTGAAGCTCCACAAGATATATCTCCTATTGCTAGTTCACAGTCATCTCTAACTTCTCCATCAAGCTCAAGCTCCTCCAAGTTCAACTTCAGATGTATATGTAAGTTGTAATTTTTGTGTTGTTGAAGCGGAGTGTTTTGAATATGCAATTAAAGAAGAAGCATGGAAGAAAAGATTTATGTAATTGAGAAGAACAAAACTTGGGAGTTGGTAGAGAGACCAAAAGGCAAAGAGGTGATTGGTGTGAAGTGGATTTTCATAACAAAGTTCAACCTCGATGCTTCCATTCAAAAGAACAAAGCAAGACTTGTAGCAAAAGGGTATATTAACAACCCTGAATTAATTTCCAAGAAGCTTTTGCGCTGGTGGCTCGGCTTGATACTATTAGAGCTCTTGCTGCTTTGCAAGCTCGGAAAGGTTTGTTTATGCATCAACTTGATGTAAATTCAGCCTTCCTAAATGAAGTTTTAAAATAGCAAGTTTATGTAAAGCAACCACAAGGCTTTGTAGCAAAAGGAAAATAGAAGAATATGTACAAGTTGAAAAAGACTTTGTATAGCCTAAAATAAGCATCCCGAGCATAGTATAGTGAGATTGATACTTAATTTAATGAAAAAGGCTTTGAAAGAAGTAAAGCAATCCAACTTTGTATGCCAAGACACAAGGTCTAGCCGATATTCTTGTTGTCTCTCTTTATGTTGATGATTTGGTATTTATCGGTAGTAATCAAAAAATGATTAATGATTTTAAATTAGAAATGTTGAAAAAAATATGATATGAGTTTATTGCATTACTACTTGGGCATTGGAATTTATCAAAAAGAAGAAGATATTTTCATATGCCAAAAGAAGTATGCAAAAACACTTGAAAATTTTAAAATGATGAATTGCAAATTCGTTGCAACTCCTTTGGTTGTGAATGAAAATTTGATAAAAGAAGATGGAAGCAAAGAAATGGATGCATCAATTTATAAAAGCTTGGTTGGAAGTTTATTATATTTGATGGCTACACGACCAAATATTATGTATGTTACAAGCCTGTTGTCTCGATTCATGCACAAGCCAAGCCAAATGCATCTTGGGATAGCCAAGAGGGTGTTGATAAATGCTCAAAGTACACTTGATTTTGGTATTTTCTATGAGAAGAATGTTGATGCAAAGTTGATTGGGTTTTGTGATAGGGATTGGGCCGGGTGTGTTGATGATATAAGAAGCACTTCCAGATATGAATTTTCATTTGGTACCATTGTATTTTCCTGGGCACCCAGGAAGAGAAGCTACTATGTTTTTGTGTGATAACAAATCTGCCATTGCTATGACAAAAAATCTCGTCTACCATAGTTGGACAAATCATACTGCAATCAAGCATCACTTTATGTGAGAGGGCATGGAAGATGAAGAGATTCAACTCAATATTGCAAAATCAAAGACCTAGTTGAGGATATTTTCACAAAGGTTCTTCCAAAAGATAAATTTCATTATTTGAAAGAAATGTTAGGTGTCACACAAGGCATTAAGGGGGAATGTTAAAATAAATTAATGCCATTGTTGGGTCCATTTTAGTCATTTTCTTGGATGTTTATGTAGTTGGGTTAATGTTGGACAAGTGTAATGTTGTTATGGAGTCATTTTAAGTGCTAATTAATGTAAGATATTAAATATGGAAGGTTCTAGGTGGGCTAGAGGGGAGGCCCATGAAACTTCCCTTCTTGTTCTCATAGAATCTATGCTTTGGAGGTTTTCCCTATTCTTTGATTGATAGTGCATCTTCCATGTGTTAGACAAAATTTCCCTTACACAAAAATCTCTATATCTCATTCATGTGCCAACATTCAAGTTGAACCCCACATTGCAGCCTCTCTCATGCCATTTTCTTATCCAGTGAACTCAGCGTAGTTCACATGTTGGGGCTCCTCCCCACGTAGCAGTGTTATAGCACCACCTTAAGCCATACAAATCAAGCAAACAACCACAGAAACACAGCCTCAAGACACTATAGAGGCCACCTCCCCTCAACCCCTATAGTACATCCAGCAGCCCTCCTACACAATTTTTCCTCTCCTCATCGTACAACGAGTTGCTGCACCATAACCCAACCAAGTGCAAGGTGCCATGAACCACTATTCCATGTAGAAA